>VZRJ01006841.1:4733-59777 GCA_013397565.1 Ptilonorhynchus violaceus
TTTTCCTTTCATAAAATATATATCATCCCAGGGATGAGGCCTGCAGGACACACATTACCATGAGAGACTTAAAAGAGCTCAGTCTGTTTGCCTTATTAAACAGAAGGTTGGGAGGTAGGTTGCTTTCAGAGTTTAAGTACCTCAGGGGAAATAGAGATGTGGGCAAAATCTTTACTACAGCCAGCATTGAAACAAGCAGCAATGCCTGGAAGCTGAATTAAATTGAAGTTGAAGCCTATTCATACTTGGGAAGAGGCTCAGACTTTTCAGCAGTTCTTGACCACTGCAGCAGGCCACCCCCGAAACTTCAAATCTTCTTTGCTTCCTTCTGTGCAAGGTACTGAGATAAAACTGTAGAAATGAAATTGTAGAGCCTTTGTGTTACTCTGAAGGAGATCTGATTAGCTAATTGTGCTTTAAAGTCTGAAAATATCATATACTATTACGTCTACATACAATGTGCGTGTGAGACTGCTAATGAGAAAAATACTGAAGCAGATTATAAATTTGTTGGCACCTCTCTTTCTTAATCTTTGAGTAGAAGCACCCATAGTAAATAAATAGGTTCAATCTGAAGCTTAATGAGTCCAAAATAGCAAAGTGTCTTTGTGGAAAGAGCTACTTACTGGGATCATTATTGTTATTGCTGCAAGCACAGTCACAGAGGTCAAAATTTACTGCATTTTTCTTTGTGGGAGAGAGGCTTTTACTTTGAGGGAGATATCTGCAAGTCTTAGAAAGCAGATCTACAGACTGTTAAGAAACTTACTCTGACAGGCTACATAAACTGGATAATTTTGATTTTTTTCAGCAACAAAGCAGCAGCTTGCTTTCTATAAGCACAATGGTTCATAAAACACCTTTTGATGACTGCTTTATCTGATAACCACAATTACTTGCAATGGGAAATGGAGTGTGACATGTTTATATGTTAGGAGAACTAACCAGAGCCAGATATGATCTACATTACCTCTAAAATACTCTACTTCTTTTTTTTTTCTAGTGCTGCATTCCTCCAAATATCTGAGAAAGGGGGCAGGGGGGAGAACAGGCCTATGAAAACACTCTTCTGCTCAATGCATCACAAAGACTGCACAAAATAAAAACAAAATATGTTAAAGATTAAACCTTTTCTGATAAAAGACTTAATATTGCTACCTAACTGCTTAGGTTTTTTTGCGTTTTTCAACAGTATGCATGACACCACACAGCCAAAGAAATTCTACTGTCTCTTTGACCTTTTGTTGGTTGATTAGGTTTTCTGTGGGTGACTGATGACTGTCATTGATTTCAAAGTGACTCTGATGATGATGTATGTGTGATATGTGGCTTGGTTTTCAAAAACACCTCTTGTTGGCCTCGCTCTAAGTATTACAGGTCAATAATACAATTGTAGTGAGAGTAAAGTCAAGTCACCGATGAGTAAATGAGAGAAAAAAAATCCATGTACAATAGATTTTGAGATACTTTTTTCAGGGAATGTTTAGAAACCATCTTGTATCTAGAAAAGGCCGTTGAACCTGACCTTTGAAAATTAGGACCGATCAGAGGTTCACCAGTCAAACAACTGAGATACCCAAAACAGCCAATTTTGAAAGTATCAGCCAAGACATGGAGATTAAAAAAAAAAAAAGGAATATAATACTCTCAAAATGTATGTTAAATTTTGCTTCAGTAAGGAGCAGGAGTTGCTATGATATTCTCACAGAGTTGAATTCACCTTGCATAAATTTGAGGGAAAGTACATTATTCAGAGGTCATGGTATTCTGAAAAATTGAGAGGCTTGATAATTATTTTAACATTCTCCTACTTTCTAGAACAAAATGAAAGAAATTATATTACTAAGACTATTAGGCAGACTGGTCAATCAGTGCATTTATGAATCTCTGGGCACCACGGGACAGCACTGTATAGCAAGGACTGCCAAAGAGCCTACATTGCTTGGGTGATGACTTTTACATTTACCTTTCAAAAGGTGTGACTGTATTTAGGAATCACAGAAATGCTGAAACCACTGAATCCTCCCAAGTGTACTCAAGCAGAGTTTGTAGAGATGCTGTGAAAGCATCCTGACATAGAGCCTTGCCAGTACATTTCAGCCTTGACCTCATTATAATGCCTACATTCCCTCCAACAAAAACTGCCCAGCTTTGCCAAATTCTGCCAGCACATGGTGGTTTCAGTGTAGAGGCTCGGATGAAATGCCAAGTTTATTCCTGTGGGTGACCCGTGCAAAACGAGGTTTGATTGAAAAGAAAAATACTCCAATACCCCGCCTTAGTAAATGGTAGGGTAGATGAGATCTCCACCTCAAGGGCTAAATATAAAGATGGGGATTCTGTTAACTCTATGGGCAAACAGGTATGACATTGTACTGTCCTTTCAAGTGGTGGCCACCGTTGCAGCTGGAATGCTCAATTTAATACCATTTATTAATTTTTTTTAAGGATCGATCAAAAAATATTTTGTTTCCTTATCTAATCCTCATTATCCAAATATGCTTTGGATACTTATAATTGGATTTGACAGGTATTATAAGATTACAACATATAACAGGTTGATATAAAACTTAATTTGATATCTACAGAGTACTTTGAACTTAAAAGGAGATGTGCTATGCAGCATATTCTATGTGGTATATGGAAGTGTCCTAGAACAAAAAAAATGTTAGAGCTCTGCTCACAAATTTTTGTGTCTTCAAGGATAGTCTACGCCTACTCAAATATACCTTTAAAGAATAACTCAGCATTTGGTTCAAAAAACAGAACCACACACCATTTATCTGTCTCATCTCTTAGCAAAAACAAAGTATAGCTAAATAGTGGCCCAAATATGCCTGATAGTGTGGCAAAACAAGGACAAATAATATATTTAAATAACTTAAATGATAATTGTTGGATTTGTCTGTTGGTTTGTTCCGCCATTTTTTAATCCCTTTATTGTATAATGGAATTCAGTGTAGTCTCATGAGAATGACGTTACAACTGTGTTGCCAGAGGCAAACAAACATGGTACAGAGGCTTAAGGGAGATAAAAAAAAAATAAATGCTAATATTTTACTGATGTTAAAAAAACCCAAAAAATAAGTCAGGACAGGAGCAGTGCTCGGGGATTTTTTTCCGTCTTAAAAGTGTGCTTCTCGCATATATGGGGCAGTCACAGTTTTAAACACATAGATTTTATTTCCGTGGGTTTTAGTGCTGGGGAATGTGACAGAGCAGTTTCTGACAGATTGCCCTGAGCGTATATCTGATCTTTCCAACTGCTGCCTCTACGGTNAGCCTGTGCAGTTAATTCATGGAGGAGCCTCAAGGCGTTGGATTATTGGAATGGAAGCTGTGCTGCCGACCAGCGCAGGTCATGAACCAGGGCCCCCCATTGTGCTGGGAGCCAAGTGGAGGGCTATTCTCAGAGTGGGGTGTCTGGAGCAGCACAGCTTTATGGCTCCTTGCCATCGAGCATTTAGTCTCTGTCAACTTGGTATTTTCACATGGAAAGCCACGCCATTAGACTATTTTCACTCAATGTAGCTGGGAAGTTATAATCACACATTAATAAAAATAGGGACAGTCATCCAGCATTTCATAAATCAGCCTTTTCTCTACTATGTTCTGCACAACCGTAACAGATGGGTTCGTTGAGATGGGCCAACAGAAACGGGTGATTTACTGGCAAAAAAATTGTGACAGCTGGATTGCACACATATAAAACCACACACGCTCTTAAATTTAAGTAACATTTCAGAAAGAGAGGATTTGGTTCTGACCTCACCAGTTGGAACTGGATCTAGCCCTAAGAATATTAGGCTTTACCCTTCAATTTGCTGATCTTTAAATTTTCATTAATGACCTAGGCATAAAAGTGCAGGAGCGTTCTGACACAATTTGCTGATAACACAAAGTGGGAGCATTTTCCATCTAGAAGAGACAGGATTATTGTAGAGGAAAAGCTGTGTGACCCAGAGGAGTGATAGAAGTGGAATTAAATGCAATTGTAAAAAGTGCAAGGCCATGTCCTTAAGGACTAATAGCAAGGCTGTTTGCTATAACACATCAGTTGGGAGGCAGGAGAGAAATCTTGGATATATCAGCCACTTGCAGGGTGATTACAAACTGCAAATGTCATGCAATTGTGCATAAAATAAATGTTGCTTCAAGGGGTGTTCGAAGTGATTTGTTTATCAGGAACATGGAAGCACTGAAGGTATTATAGAAGATACAAGTGAAATCTCAGTCAAGTGTAGTTGCTTATGGATGATGATGTCAAGTTCAAATTGGAACAGACGCAGAGCATGTGTATCAGGCTGGTCCTATCAGAGCAAATTAGAGACAGTTTGATTTCTTTAGCCTAGGTAAATGAAAGTAGAATGAAATGTGATAAACATATACGCATATGCTGATAAGAAGGGAAGGAATAAAAAGAATTGTGGGGGAATTTTCCATCATTTCCATTCAAAATAAATGATTCAAAATTCCCTCCCCTCCCCTCCCCTCTCCACAAGGAGCAGGCACACTCTGGCAGGAAGAATGCCACTGAGATACATCTCTCAGTCCCCTATTATCAGTGCATTGAACCTGCTGACAACCAGCTCAGAAAACTTTTTTGGGTTGTACCCAAGAAAGACGAAAGGGTCCTTACCCAAGACAGGAGAACTCGTACAGCTGATGGGCAGTTAAACATTTGTATTTTCTATGAGTAGCCTTATTGATTTCACAGGACTGCATGGGCTTACAAATGCAGAGCACACCAGTAACAGAAAAGGAACTGAGTCAACATCAGCCACCTAATCCCTAGAAGACCAAAGAAATTGAAAACTGTTAAATCCTATTGCGGATGAGCTGTAGTGTAATTTTCATTTAAGCTATTTACTCATCCCATAGGTACAGCATTTCTGCAGTCTGCAGTGTGCCTCACCACCACGTTATGGAGCCCAAAGTTCACTGTATGTTCCAGAACGAAAGTAGTGTTGAACAATGCATATAGATCTAAACAATTCATCTTTCACCAGAGAATTTAGAGAAAAATAAACTTTGCCATAAATGTCAAATCTGCACAGGAAAGCAACAGCAAAACACCTCTTTTTCGTGGGTAGATCTCAGTGTCCAGACCTGTATATACTGAAAAGGTGCAGTCCTTCTGGATAAAAAACCCAAATGTTCTCTTGGATCATTTTAAGCCATCTGTAGTCTAAGCTGTTCCCTTCTTTCACTGTCTCCTGTTCCTACTACTTTTCATTTGGTATACCCTGGTATAACACCTGCTCAGAAATGGATGGCTGCTTGTAACCAGACAAGTTTCTTTAGGGTCTGGACTAAGTGCAGGAGCAAATTTTTTCCATTTGCTTCAATAATTTTGGTTTATTTGTTCTGCCCATCTGACAGAAGAGTTGAGTACTTCTACTCTCTTTTTCATTGTTTCAGGTTGTGAAGACTTCTCTCTCATATTATCAAGGCCTGCTTGCCTTGATAATAGGGGGTCTGCTCCGGATTTGCACTCTTTTTGATGAGATGTTATTCAGAAAAAGGGTTTGAAGTAGCTAACCAAGATTCTAAAGCAGGAAAAGTGGTTGGAAAAACAAAAACAAATCCAGAAACAGGTAAAGCAAAAATCCAGCAGGTGGAAAAACTCAAGTTGTGACCCCAAATCTTTAATTTGCATATACTTCCACCTGTATTTACTTACATGGGACAGGGGTGTCTCTTTTTATGCTCATCTTGGCTCATCAGTTACATTTTCATGTGTGTTCTCTGAGCAGCCTTGAAAGAAACTTCGTAGGGGTTGAAATGACAAGGCTCAGCTGGTGAGCGTACACTCAGTTTACCTGAGTTAAGTAGTTTAAAGGCAAACCAATTGTTTTGGTTTACCTTTGGTTTACCTTTGGTTTATCTTAAACATTTTCAGTAGAATGTTTTCCTTAGAAGATATGGATGATGCTTTTATGAAGCAAAGCCTCCCAAAATGCCATGTCCAGGCACATGACGAATAAGTTCCTGGGAACAGCTAGTATGGATTTACAAAGGGCAAATGATGCTGAGAAGCTGAGTTCTGTGATGGTCTTCAGAGGAGTGACTGTGGACTAAAGAAGTGGATTATCTTTACCTCTATTCACTCTAACAGGCTTTCAAATCAGTCTCACACAGTGTTCTTGTAGCCAAACAAGAGTATCTGAAGTACTGTGCCTGTTTAGGGCTTTACAGTACAAGAAATACCTTGATGTGCTGGAGTTAGTTCAGCAGAAATCCCCACGATGGTCTTGGGGATAGAAAACAAGGGAATGACATAAAAGGCTGAGAGATCTGAGTTTGTGGATTTGTTCAGCCTGATGAATTGAAGGGAATCACTTTCATCCTAGAATGAAGACAAAACTAGACTTTTCTTGGAGATACACAATGAAATTATGAGAAAAAAAATTAAAAAAAAATATTTGCAGAACAAGAAAATACAATTGATTATGAGGGTTGGTTTTTTTTTATTTTTCTTTCACAATGAGAACAATCAAACAGTGGAACAAGCCCCTAGAAAGGCTGTGAGATTTCCTTCTTTAGAATAAGGAAGTTCAAAGCTTGGCTGAACATGACTTAAGTGATTTGTTCCAGGTGGACACAGTACGAGCAGGAGTTTGCAATAGATGACCGACAGAGTTCTGTTCCATACAAAACCATTCTGTGATTCTCTGATTTCTATACGGATTTTAGCAGAAAATATTTAATTCCACCTTGAAAATTTTGTGTCAACCACAGCAACTACCTCTTCTTTCTGAAACAGCATCTACATTTACTTTTCCACATCTTTTTCTCAAAGATATTATACATATCCTTATTAATATTCCTTCCACCACATACAGCAAAACTTTACCACAGGCAGTTGTCATTTTCCAAACCATTTAATAACACTCATTTTATTTCTACAGGTAAAAAAATAATGGGGTGATAACATGTCCTGAATTGCTAGTGACAGTAAGTGTTAAGTCTTCAAGCACTTACTGCTTTTCACCAGCTGTTGCTTTTAGTACCAGCAATTTTATTCTCCCAAACCTAGGCTTATTTATGTATTTAAGAAAATAAAAAAAAAAGGGCCATTAGGAAAGAGCAAGCAAGCTTCCTGAGAAAAATCAAATGAGTTATAGTCTGTCTTTGTCATTGTCCATCATACCTAGATGTTAAAAGTTTGGTGGCAACACTGAGCTGTGTGGTGGGGTCACACTCTGGAGGGAAGTGATGGCATGCAAGGGGGCCTGGACAGGCCGGAGAGCTGGGGCTGTGTGAGCCTCATGAAGTGCAACAAGGCCAAGTGCCAGGTCCTGCAGTTGGGTCAGGGCCATCCCAATCCCAAGTACAGGCTGGGCAGAGAATGGAAGGAGCGCAGCCCTGGGGAGAAGGACTTGAGGGTGTTGGTGGGTGAGAAGCTCCACATGACCCAGCCATGTGTGCTGGCAGATCAGAGAACCCACAGCTGTGTCCTGGGCTGCATCCAAAAAACTGTAATCAACAGGCTGAAGAAGGTGATTCTCCCTTTCTACTCCACTCTGGTGAGAACCCACCTGGAGAACTGCGTCCAACTCTGGGGCTCCCAGCATAGGAAGGATATGGACCCATTATCTGCCCAGAAAAGCTGTGGCTGTCCCATCCCTGGAAGTGTCCAAGACCAGGTTGGGCAGGGCTTGGAGCAACCTGGTCTTGTGGAAGGTGTCCCTGCCCATGGCAGGGGGGGGTAATGAGATGATCTCTAAGGTCCCTTCCAACCCAAACCATTCTATGACAATTCTGTGATTTCCACTCCAAGGTCTGAGAGGTGGTGTTGCTCATTCAGGCATGGAAGTCAATCTGCACAAGTTCCAGATTTATGTAACAGCTACTGTGCTTATCAGTCATAAAATACTAGCAGTATTTAATCAGCTAGATCGAATTCCTCCTGAGAAACCATATCTTCCTTCCCCCTAGACTCCAATACTATTCATGTTTTAATGTATTAATTGAAGTTATACTTTAATGTAATATCTTCATAGTATTATGTATCTATGTATCATAACTTTGTGGTATCTGTTTCCTGATACCTGTTTTCATTTTCTAACTTTTTGGTAATTTTCAATCCTTTCATTCTGCATTGAGGCAGAAGCAGTGATTCACTCGGCTGGTTACAGCCCACCACTTTTTCCTTTAAAAAATATCTGGAAAACCTTGAGAAAAGGGCATCCTGGCTTGTAGCATCTACACATTCTATATTTTCACCTTTTTACTGCCATTTCCAGAGTCTGGCCAGACTGCAGGTTTGGAATGAATCAGCTGCATGAAATCTTGGAAACAAATAAATGTCAGAAACCATTTCTAATCTGCAGAGGATCTGATGCTAAATGCCTCCCAGTACCAAAGGGACTCTTTAGAGCAGTGTTTTGTCAGAATCCACATCCAAGTTTTGCTGTAAGACCCACCTTTCCTGCCAGGTGTAATGGAGAGGTTTGACCTGATCCCAGCAGCATTTGGTGTCTGTGTGTGTTTGTGTGTGTAGATGAAGAGTCATATATGCTGCTGGGTAAACTGAGCTACAGCTTTATCAACAGTGGACTGAAAAGTCTGTTACTCTGGGTAAGAATATGAGTTTATCAGTTATAATCATGATTTGGGCTCAGAGGGTGTATTAACACAGTAGTTTTTATACATCAAGACTATCTGCATAATTGGAAGGATACATAACGGATGGAAGAGGTTAAACAGATGCTTCTAGCAAGGAATTTCTTCCATTTTGTTTGTTAAGACTCTATTTTCTCATTCTACCCTCAAGCTAGCATAATAAAGATGTAATCTGTCTTCCTTCCCTCCACCATCCTTCCACCCTCACTCTTCTGCTTCTCTCTTCTCTGTTTACTATATCCTTTCCTTTGAGGCAATAAATAATAAGAGGCAACATTGTCTGGCCTCGGAAAAAAAAAAAAAAAATTCTAGGAAAAAAGTCTACTCATTAACCCTCAAGCATCACAATTGCTTAAATTTCTATTAGGGAAGCATCTGACATGTCTTGGGGATGTAAGCAATAAAGTTTGGGGCTATATTATACAAAGTTAAGATTTTGCCAGCTGTTTGCTGCTACTTTGTTTACATTAAGGTGCTCAGTCTTCTTATCACAAATATCAAAGCCCATGGGCAGCAAACACAGAAGGGTTATCCAAAGACAGTGCCCCCTGAAGGGGGAGCTTGCCAACAGGAGAAGTTAACCACAGATACTGAACAAGTTACCACGGAAACCATCCAAGCCCACGATCCCAGCCTGAAGCAAAAGCGAGGCAATTTGAGCGAGGTTAGCAGGCAATACGAGAGCTTGTTATGTCTAATTAGCGAAATGTGTTCTTACAGCTCTTCCTACCCACTGGCCATTTAAGATTTTTAATTTTTCTCCCATTGCACATTCATTTCTCATTGTTATCCCCTTCCTATGCAGTTCCCCAGACTCAAGTTTTGTTATGCACTGTCCACGTGGCAGATCACATCACATCACATGATGGAGCTAAATGTTCCTTATTCAGCTATCATTCCTGTTTGAAGCCTCTCACTTTGAATGTTTCTTTGACAAAGACAAGACACACTGATCATCCATGAGCTCTCCTTTCAGCACACTAGAAAGGACCTGAAAAAGAAAGGCTCCTTAAAGGTCTAATAATTTTTTCTATCAATTCATATTCTGCAAAAGTGTAACATTTTCCCTGAATTAATATTGACATGGGGAAGATCAATGGCATTAGTTTAATAAAGACACTCTGCAATATTTCCTGTAATGAGATTGTTTGACAAACCTTTCTCATAAACTTCAAAATTACTAAACCCTCAAAATTAATTATATGTTCTAGGAAAAATAACCACAACAATTCACCACTCCCATTTTCTGACATATCATCCCCCTCTCATTGCATTCAGTAACTTTTTGTTTAAAAAGAAGCTCAAGTAAATGCTCTTCTCTTTACATTGATTAACTCTTTTCTTTAAAAAGCAACTCAAGTAAAAGACGGAAAGGTGAAACATCATTCTGTAAATTGTGCATAAGACACTTTGATACCTCAAATACTTCAACATGTGCTTGCTTCAGCAAATGATTTCTGACAAAAAAAAAATTCCATCACAGTCCAAATCTTTATAAATCTGTTATAAACTCTCCCTCTGCCTCCCTTCCATTGAACACTCACTTCAACAGCCTGGACAGAATTCCTGAATCCCAGCAGACCATGATTGCATGGAGATGAAAGGCAGAAGGACATATTTCTTGCAATTTTCTTTTCACTGCCAGAAATTTAAGATGGTGTTCTCTGTCTGCCTGTAGTCTGGATCTGGGAGTATGTTTACATGTGAAAACTGTACACCAGAATATATGTGAAATGTACACAAAGTGGTGTGAAGCAATGTCTGTTGTTAGGACAAACAACGCTTTTTACTGCATTTGGAACATATTTTTTGTGACCCTTTTATTCCGGTGCTGGAAATTCATATTCAGCTTAAGCAGAAGGGGATTTTCAGAGCTTAAATCCAGTAGCCTGTCCATGTGTCTGAAAATGAGACATTTAGCTAAACACAAGCTTTGGCTCAAAAGATTATTCCAGTTTTGTGAATCACTAATAGTTTTCTTTGGTTGTGCGTTTTTTCATTAATTTACAATTCTTGTTTGCAGCCATATGTCAAACATGCACAAATAAATATACACCTGTTTCTGCCTCTTCCTTGTTTTGCATTTAGCTCTCCAGATTTCTTTCTGGTTTCCTTTGAATTTCTTGAATCACATTTTCCAGTCTTCATCAGCAGACAACTGAGGAAAATAGAACCCTGAAAGCAGAGTCCTGGTCTTCCCTTCATACTGACTCCTGCTTTATGGTCTTATCTTCTCATGTCAATTGAGTGTTTTCAGGACAAAATTCTGTTGTCAGAGACAAAGTAATATAATATCAGGTAGATTTGCATAGATTGCCAGGAATTAAGTTTATTTACTCAGTCCCCAGCTTGCTTAGTGTCTGTGTCCTGATGAAAAACTGAATTCAAGTGTCTGGTTGAAATATAACGGCTAACACATAACTGAAAGTAGCCTACACAGGTATAGAGATAGATAAAAGATATGGACTGACAGTTAATTTGTGCTCAGAAAGTAACAGAAATAAGTAGCAGTGTTAAAATAAGAGTTCAATACCACTAAATTTCTATTTGCTTAGAAAGAAGTCTAAAAATGTACATTTGCATCTTCGTCTACATTTCGTAATTTTTTTAAAATATCCTTTTAGCAGGCGATAAGTGATTTATTTGTTGTTGCTTTAAAAAAATTGAAAAGATTTTCCTTTCTTGTGAAAGTAACACTGCAATTGCTAGGGGTTTTTTTCCCTTACAAAAACCAGCCGATGTCCAAGTGAAACTGATGTAGAAATGTCTGCTTTTCACAACCATCTTATGGCCATCTATGTCTTCAGCTGAGCGTTGCAATCAAAGAACCTTTAAAGATGATGGACAATTTAGAAAATTGTCAGATCTCTGAAAAATGCTTTGAGCAATTGACCTGAACTTATTCATCTTGAAGACTGATGCTAAGGATTTAACACTTCCACATTCTCTTCAAATTAGACCCAGAGCTATTGCTGACTGATGCAGGATCATGTGGTTTGAGTATCCAATTCAGTCAGATCCTGAGGCCATCTCTTTAGAAACATTTCCTGGTGTAAAGATGCTTTAACCCATTCATCAGTCATGCTTTTGACAAGATAAAGTCAAAAGAGTACAGTCTGTAGCAAAGAAGAACAACTTCAAAGTCTGACCTGCAGACAGCACCCTGATTCCATAGTGATTCTCATGTGAAATGAGAGGTTGATTCAGGTATTTAGCATTATATCTGTGAAATAATGAAGAAACATTTGCACAAGTTGGAAAGAATAGACCAAAACTTGGGTTTTGCTTGCTTTGCAGCTAACCAACTGCATGGAGAACATTTATCTTTCTCCCAAATCTTTTCCCAAAACAGGAATTAAATTTCCTGGAGGAATAGTTCCTATGTCACAAGAATATTCTGGATCTAAAGTGTGGAAAAATAATAAAATTCCAAAAAGAATAGGAAAACTAGACAGGTATCAGTGCTGGGCAGTAATCTTCATCACAAAAGATGCTAAAAATCTTCAGAAATGATTCAAGTGTGAATTGAATCCAGATTTTTTTTCACATGAAAGAGCGTGAGACCGATGTATTCAACAAAATTGCTAGTATTAGCTTAGACTTTTCATATAAAAGTGTAGAAATTACTATTGCAGTCAGAGAAAATGTCAGTCTAATCTAACAGGGGTCAATAGTGAATTGAATAAGAACAAGTGTTCAGTGATCTTTCATCAGATTATTTTCACAACCCCCAACAATTTGCAGTTCCCTTGGATCAAATGAGAGCATGTTTCTTCCTTGCTCAGAACAGACTTTAAGCTGTGTAGCATGTTACACCCTAGTGACTTACCAGGTGAGAAGCACATAATTTGGGGCAGGTCAGTCTCTCTGGTTTTGTCTAGAAATTTAAGTTTTGTCAAGACTATTAAATGGTTATCCTTTAAAAAATGAGCAAATTAATTTTACAATCTCCACCCTCTATCCTCTACAAAGAGGACACAAAGCTCATCACAGAAGCGCTGGAAAATACTATTGTTTTCTGCATTGCTAAAACTGCATTTCCCTTCCTGTCCATTCCTTGCTTCCTGAAGCACAGTCCAGGTTATAAGGAGAGGGGAAGGAATATCTGAGCTTCTGTAATGAGAGTTCCTACAGAGGCTGGAGCAGCTGAAGAGGAGTTGTGCTATTTCCATGGCATCCAATCTCTTTAGGGCATAAATTCACCCGCCAAAACTTTATCTTCTCCTTGGCCCAGCCAAGGCTACTCCCATGGTCACTCATGCTAGATCCTGTTCTGGACACCGAAAATGCTTTAGTGTGAAACCAGCAGAAAAGTATCACAGAGTAACAAGGCCAAAAGGAAAACATGGAATACTCTTACAAGACATGTCACGTTGGGGTGGGAGAAGGAGGAATAGAATTAATTGCAATACCTTTGTGATAATGATTAATAGTATGGTCTTGTAGTCTAGAAAGCCAGCAAAGCTGAGCCTGTAGAATTGCCTGCCGTGGATTGGGAGTGAGGTTTCTTCAACCAATTACTTCTGAAGACTTCTAAATGGATTTAAGAGTAATGATGTTGACATGAAATTCTCCTTTCATGTTTCTGCAACGTATTACTATTTAACTGCAGAGGCTGCTGAAAACAAGTCTGCTTCCCCAGGGACTGGGGGAAAAAAGTAAGGTGCACTTGTTTAGTTGAATGAAAAATGCTGGTTTGTGTCGGTGGAAACTAGTCCTGAATTCTAGTGGAACCCCTGCCAAATCAAATGGGCAACTACAGTGTTTACATTCAGGAATGGGATCATCCATGAAGGTTAAAATGTTTATGTTTTCAGAAGGAAAAGTTTCAACCTTATATTTTTAAGCAGTAACTCACTTTAAAATTAACTTCAAATTCTGCAACAAAGCAGAATGTTTGATGTTGAAATCTCCTGTGGATAGAAACAGGAGGTTTTAACGATAAGAATTTTCATTTAACTTTTGCATTTGCTCTGCACTTGTTTAGACCTGAAACACAGTCATATTGAATGTCTGGCCACAAAAGGTCACACTGGTTCCTTTCAAACCCTAGTATTCAACATTTTTTTCAGCCTAAATTGATTTTGAATTGATCTTGGTTTTTCCCCTCCTTTCAGAAACGTCATTGCAAGAATATGATAGGCAGTTTATAAGTGTAAAGACCTGAAGAAAGAGAGAAAGGGTAAATGGCCTTAGAACACTTTTTTATTTTATTTTAAAAAGATATTCCATGACATGTATTATGTCAACACATAACAACAGTGTTGTTTGTCTTAAGAAGGCAGAAAGATTGATTTTTCCTGTTTTTTCCTGTTTCTGCTCATGTTTCCAACCCCAGACACTGCTGTAATAGCCAAGTGTTTGAGCTTTGACCTGAACAATAGCATTTCACACTTGGAAAGTTCCTTATACCAGCCTGTAGGAAGCCACCGTGCCTCTTGATACAACACTTGTGCAAGGAAAAAAATTAATAATTGTCAAAAATGACACAGGTATAATGGATCTGCTCTTGGGTTAGTGGTTTTGGCTGCATATTTCTAAAAACAGGATTCAAATGTTTACAGTGAAAAGCCTTGACTGTAAGAAAGGCAGGTGGCAATACAGGAGCAGTCAGCTCAGCCTTTGCAAGACACAGTCCTATCTATCAAAACAAAGAGCTTTTGCCTGTTCCAGGTAACAAGCAGTAGAAGGGAAGTAAAAAGCTTCAGGTTGCACCAGGGAAGGTTTAGTCTGGATATTAGTAAAAATGTCTTCACTGAAAGGGTGGTCAGGCAGTGGAACAGGCTGCCCAGGACAGTGGTGGAATCACGGCTCCTGGAAATGTTCGAAAGACATGGATGTGGCACTTCAGAACATGGGTTCGTGGCAGGTTTGGCAGCGCTGCGTTAACGGATGGACTTGATGAGCTTAGAGGTCTTTTCCAGCCTAAATGATTCTCTTATTCCATGATTAATGAGAAAACTTCCAGTTGCTCTGTGGGAGTGCCTGAAGCATAAACTCTGTGGTCAGTGCTGGGATTAAAAAAATCACTGCTCATGTCAGTCAACACCCATTCTTTTCCATTTTGTTGTCTGGGATGGCATCCACTTTCTAGACCCATGAGATTACTTTTCTCTTTTTCTTTTGGCAAAGTTACTTATTAGAGACTGACATAATTGTGAATACTTTTGATCTCCACAGCTCTTTCTTCTAATATGTTATGGGTTTACGCCTGTACCAAAAGCTTATAATGTTTGTTCTGATCTGCTGATGGAATGGGCTGTGATGGGAAGGGACCCAAACATCTGTGTACTCTTCTTGATTGCCTGCCTGTCTCTAAACTGATATCCAGGTGCTAATAAACTACTTGGCATCTGGTTCTTGTTTTCTGGAACAGGACTTGTTGAGAAACAGAAAAAAAATCCACCCGAGATGAAAGGGAAGGATGTGGATTTTTCCAGGGCATTATTCAGAGTACTCATGGCTTTTCCTACTCCTTTTATTATTTACTGTGCTGCAAACAAGGCTGCTCAATACACTGCTTCCCTCCCTATGCACTTAAACTTTTGCTTACAACTCTCATAAATTATTGCCTGTCACAAATGCAAAGCGTGATCAAAACCAATCGGGATTTTGCCTCAGTGGGATTTAGATGAGCACTCTCTTGAGCAGCACGTGTACCCTTCTGTCTCTGAGCAAGACCTTGTGCCTTCAGAAAAAAAACCACGTGCATAGAACAAAGCTTTTGGATAGATAATTATCCAGAATTACATAATTTTAAAGACTGTAACAAAAATTTAGGAGAATCCTTGCAACCCTTAGCACTCCACCTGCAGCCTCCAGACCTCTCCAAGGCAATCTGGAGGTCCCAATTACAAGGGGGAAACTGCAAAAGCCATCCCAAGTAGATCATGGCATTGCAGGGATGAGATGTACAAGTGGAAATGCATTGCTTTCCCACCTGAAGACCTCCACTAACTCACCAAAAAATAAAGCTTTTGACCCTGACAGCATGATCTAGTGAAGTGAAATCTACTTGAGGATACTTTTGTTGCTGTCATGACCAAAGGACACGCAAAGCTGAACACCAAACAATCTGATGGAGGTTTTCCAGCTCATGGCAGTCCAAGGGCAGAGGCAGACTATTGATCTGTTTAGTTTCTTTGCGCTTTCCATCTCAGACTGAGGTATGCAGGTATTTTTATGTTCCTCCCCTGGGGGCCGATGATTGCCAGTGCCTCCCCACCCACCACCCGGCCCTGGTGGTTTTGTGCAGGAGCTGACCTTAGTGGAGAACTGGCTGTCTTGAAGATGGCAGCTCATCCATCACGTCTTTCACAGGCTGTCAGCGCCGTGTTTAATCTCACATGTAATTTTCCAGGGGAGGTTTGCAAAAGCCACAAACAGAATTCTAATGCTACATAATGCGGTTTGTAGCCGGTGAATGCCTCCCCTCAGGATGTATCTGTGCTGTGTTCTAGCTGCCCTCAGCCATCCAAAGATGGGAAATTCCGAAATTCAGCCTATAGGCCCATGTGCTGGTCACAGTCTACATGCTGTTGTAACAGGTATGTCTTTACTAGACAAGATTCAGTTATATGTTGTCACAGGTATATCTTCCCTCTCCACCCCAGTGTGACAAAATGTGCTCTCAAAACCATGAACTTTGCAAGGAAGAAAAGAGTTTTTTTCCCAGGGGCTGACACATCGTGTCCATGAGGCTTCATTCCCATTTTATGGATTTGTTTTGGGGGATCTACCTCTTTTGTTGTGCTGCAAGCTCCATGTCCTTGTTCTGTAAGGCCTGGTCCAAATCCCACACAGAAAATCAGTTTTCAAAAGTTTGAATTCAACTCAGAAAACTTCTGCCAGCTCTTAAATTTTCATTTTTCATTATGTTCACTACACCCATCTTCCACTTTCATTCCCTTCTTAAGGCTTACCAGCACAGAAATGAGCTAAATTGGAATCAATATGACCAGAATTATACTCTTGGAAACAATGCCAGATTCAATCACAGGGGGTTACTCTAAGGATGAGATACAAAGCTCTGCTTCCCAGATATGTATTCAATAGAATGACCTCTCTCCCTGACCTGTCTGTCCGTGTCAGGCTGACAGATCGTATCTTCCACTGATACAGACCCACGGAAGCTGCAATTTGTCAACAAGTCCCTGGGCTGTGCAGATCTGGAATGGATTTCTATGATATAGTTTCTCTTCTGGCAATAAGATGGCAACAAGGCAAATCCCTGGAATTATGTGGGCCTCAGTCACCTCATCAAGCTTTATCCCTTGTTTCTCATTCCATAGGTGTCTAGCCTCTCGACCGAACTGTGAACCAAAGGAAAAATCTGTCTTTTCCTCTAGAAACCTCTTTGTATTTACAAATTCTTCAGCAAACAGATTAGTTAAATTACTATAGCTATATTCATTGGTGCTGGAAGCAGTAATGATTACTATTACAGCATTATATTTAAAAAAATTATGTTTTCAGCCTTGAAGCAGAAAAACATCAGCTAATCGTCCTGAAATTGTTTGTGCCAGGTGTCCTCCTCATGCTGAATTAGCTCATAAAATTTTGCCGAAGCAGTTAATCAGTTCCTGAGGGCAAGATTTAAGCAAAATACCATGCTTTGAAATGAACTATCACCATTAATAACTTTAATGCTGTCTTTGTAATTTGGCTCAAAACTGGAGTACAAAACCAAACTTTTGTTGCTTTTTATAGAAACCCAGCCAAATTTGGTGAAGCTGGTAACCTCCAGACACAAAGAGATTGGGAGGAAGTTTTTCTGCATGGTTTAATTCTCCTGAGTATTCTCCATTTCTCACAGCTCTTATCAGTCTTGTTCCATTACAGAGCATAGCAGGTCTTCCCTGCAGTTATTATTCCTTGCAGGGTGGAGAAAACACAGTTTTAGTCCTAGAAAAGGAAAAAAAAAAGAAAGAAAAAGTGAAACAAAGGAGGAACAAAGTGGGATGAAGACTAGAAATTCACAGAGAAAAAGAAAGGGCATTTTTTTATATTTGAACATTATTGTGTTTACACCCTATTTATATTTACAACCTTACCATTCTTTGACATAAGGATATTCCAGTTTATGTGGATTTCTTTCTTCCTATTAGGTAATGAATGTATAAAATCTTCATTGAAACTTCAGCTCTGTGCAATCATTTGCTCAAAACTGCAGTGTCTTTAACAAAATAAAAAATTCCTCCTTCAGCTCAAACAAGGCACAGCAAGGAAAAAAAAGATCATTATAAAGTCCAAAATAAACCAAAATAGTCTTCTATCCAGACAATCAATTTCTCAATGGTGCCCAATAGACATATTGAATCATGCATTTTGCTTACACAGCTGCCCAGAGAAAAACAAGGACCATATTGCTACCCATCTCTTTTTGCAAAAGGTTGGCAATTATAGCAGTTGGGAAGTGGTAACCATCTTTCATTGTGTCAGTAAGTGTTATTCAGGTTGGCATACAACCTCCCTGCTTACCCTCACAATATCTTTAATTAAATTAAGACTGTACCTGCAGCATAAAGGGCTGATCCTTGCTAATGCTACAAAGTTTGTGACTCGATGCAAAGGTGATAGTGAGGAGTTCTGTGGTCTGTGTTATGCAGGTACGTGCTTGGTGCAGACTTACCTCCAGGCTGGAAAGAACTGATTTTCTGTTTCATCCCAAATCCTGTTTCTCACCATATCCAGCCTTACAGATAGGTGCAATAAATGCAATGCGGTGGTGTCATAATTTAATCATAAAGGGCATTTTCCTTATGGTATGTATGAGAGAGTGTGTTTATCTTGAGTCACAGGGGTTTATTTCCCTAATAAATATAAATGGCACTTTGGGTGCACGAAGTTGGAAATCAGAAAAAACCCCAAACCAACAAAAACAAAGCACCAAGATGAGTGTTGTGGTCGACAGTAGCAATTGAGACTTTCCATGGCCTATTATGTAGCCTTTCACAAGGCTGTCTCAAAGTACTGTTTTGCTTTTTTATAAGGATGTTTGGAAAGTTACTTGAATAAATCATGATATTCAAATGCAAATAAAAACAAAGTCTGGGATTTCTGACCTAGAATTTGAATACACAGCATTCATGCAATTCATACAGTTTATTTATTCAGATTTATGTTCAAAAACTGAAAAGAAAGGACAGTCTGTTGGCTGGGAAGCTGGGTTAACACTTAGAAGCTCAGAGAGTTTGCTCTGTGTTTTGCTGTGGACTTGATGCATGTTACTGGATGAGCTCCCAAAGTGTAAAAAATACCTTAAGTGGCAGGCAGTGGCAGGCCTTATGAAAAGCACTTAAGCTCTGTTTGAACCACACATTAATCAGCATGCTGAGCACCCTTCGATTTAGCAGGCAGGCAGGTCAAATGCCAAGAGATAGCCAATATGGAAATTTAGGAAAAAGATCCCTGCTTCAAAAGTCAGACAAGTGCAAAGAGCTCTCTTGCTTCCCTCCAGGCTTGTACAGTTCCTCAAAATACAGACGTTTCCCACATGTTCTACAAGAGCAGTAAGTACACATGGCCACTTAGGGAAGATGAGCTGAAAAACAAATAGATTTTGGATCTTCATACAGCTCAGGTATGAGCTCAGTGATAGGATTACAGGCCTGCAAAGACCAAAACACTCAAAGGCATGCTCAGAAATTAATGTGACTGAAAAATATTAAGGTATGAAAGCTGGTGTGCTTAAAGAGTCAAGTTGCCTCCAGGATTAGGTTAATGCTCAACAAGGATTTTCTAGGGCCTTAATTCTGTGTAAGTCTTTCTAGTCATCCATTCCAGCCTATAGAATAAAAGTACCAGCACTGTCAAACTACGGGATTACTGTACTAAAGAGAGGAAATACATGGGAAAATTGATGCATCAGAATTAGGGACATAATATGCCTCAGCACAGGAATACTGCCAGTCTGCTCTGTTCAAATACCTCACGAATTCAGCCTGATCCTTTCACTCTTGAATCTTCTCTGTTGGGTGCTGCTAAATTATTTTCCTGTACAATTAAAGGTCAGTGATTTCAGGATCCAAAAAGTGCAACTATATATATTGCAACGTTCTCGTGTTGATTAATGATTTGTGCATTAGGCAATATTTATGAAATTTTCTTTTGTTTGTAGGTCTCAACCGAAGAAGGAATGAGCTTAGCCAGAGAATATTCCTGCTCCTTTTTTGAGACTTCAGCTGCCCTCCGCTTCTACATTGATGATGTCTTTCACGGACTAGTGAGGGAAATTCGAAGGAAAGAATCGTCACTGTCCATGATAGAGAAGAAGATGAAGAGGAAGGATAGTCTGTGGCGGAAACTGAAAGGATCTCTGAAGAAAAAAAAGGAAAGCACAACCTGATGGCCCATTCTCCATGAGCCACCCATCAGGAGCTGACCACAGTAACCTGTAGTAGTTCAAAAAGGCAGCATTGACAAAGTATCTTCCAGGCCAGGTCCTGGAGTTCCTTCCCTTCAGCTCTCACGCAGAAGTTGCTCCTTGAAGGCCCAACTCATGGTTTCCCTGTGGCTCTGCTGTTCTATAGTGTCATTTAGCCTACCCTCTCATACCTTTCCCGCGAATCCGAGTGGAGAAAATACTGTGTTTTTTAACGTGTGTTCCATGGCTGGTCTTCAAACGCTATGAGCTACGCCAGCATCCAAGGCAGAACCAGCTTCCACCAGCTCTAGGTCAATGGATACACTTACTGCCGCCTCTCTGCATGCATGGGTCATTTCGCCGCCCCAGGAGTGAATCACGTTGATTTCAATGGACACGTCGACTGCTTAAGGACTTTGGGATTTGACCTTCAGCTTTGCGTTCACGTGTAGGTTTAGGGTTAGCGTGTGCTCGGCCTGCACGCCCGTGTCTGTGTGTGGATGTGTCTGTGAACCAGGCCCAAAGGGAATGCTGGGGACTCACGAGTCCGACCCTGTGGTGCCCTCTCCCCATTGTTTCCTCTCCAGTTAGCAGGCAGGTTTTGTAAGCAGAGTACAAGCCGTGCACCAGCCACCCAGAGGCTGCAGGGATTCTGCTCTGTCTCCTCTGATCTGTGCTTGCCAGGGCTGGCTAGCAGAGGTGCCATGTCTTACAGACACGCAGTGCATGAAAATCATACAATAGTTTGTGTTGGAAGAGAACTTTTAAAGGTTACTTAGTCCAAACCGCTGCAATGAACAGGGACACCTTCAACCAGATCAGGTTGCTCAGAGGCCCGTTCAGCCTGACCTGGAATGTTTCCAGGGATGGGGCATCCACGACCTCTCTGGGAACCTGTGCCAGTGCTTCACCATCAGCCACACACCCCTGTCCCACCCAGAAGCTCACAAGTGCTCTGTCTGCCCGATGAGTCCCAGAGCCCTCCCTGGAGCAGTGTAGCTCTGTCCCAGCATGTAATAGCATCTGTGATATAGCATCCAGCCCTCGACTTACTAGACATTTGCATCAGCTCAATCACCATTGTTCCCAGTGCTTGACCATCCAACTGAACCACTTGATTAATCAGTTGGAGAAGTCTTTTAAATATTGGTTTTTAAAGCTGGCATGAAGTAAAGTATGTACTCATAAATTTTTTTTCGTCCCCAGGGTACTTTTACTCTTGTTGCTGTTTATAAATTTTACAAATAGAACACGCATAAGTTTTGTCAAAAATAAAGATTGTGATTTCCATGAAGCTGTACTAATAGTCACTGTTATTTGTGTCTGGAGTGATACTTGATATAATAAAAAAAAATGTATCTTTGTTAATAAATGTTCATTTTTTCACTTTTCTTCTTTGATTATCTTGCAGGATTTCAACTAATTATGTTTTGCATAGTCAAGGTGGCAGTAGATTTGTTTTCCTCTGTAAAACTTGGAAAGGTTATGGTTTTATGAAGAACTTTAGTTCACTAAAATCTGATGTTTTGTTCTACACTTTCACTTCCTTTCTAAACAATCTGGTGATATTTTAAAAAAAAAAACCTGTTAAAAACTCTCCATCCAAAGTAATGCTTTGCTTCATGTTGTTAGATAATATGTAGCTCTCTTTCTATTTGAGAAAGATTATTTCAGAGGAATACAAATACATGTACACATTCAAGGTGAATTTTCTGTTTCCTGCCTCTGAAAGCTGAAGTCTGCATTTATACTATTGTAATTACTATTATTATTTTATCTGTATTGCCACAGAGATATTAGGTCAAGCGTCCTAGAGACGAAAAGATGCATTTGTCCAAAGAGTTTATGAGCTAAGTATTGGTGGAGGGACAACAGGAGGCTGCACTGAACAGATGGCAGCTATGAGACAATAAATAACAAGGGGAAACATCTGTGTCTGTTCCAATACTGCACACTGCATAGAGGGGCATGAAGCAGTCATTCCCTGTGTAAGAGAGCATAGAAACTACCACCCTGAGAAAGCTTGAGGGATGGTCTTCAGTTTTTTCAGGCAGATGCCTGAGCTTTGAGTCAATTGAAAATCATTTAGTGATGGTAATGTCATTTCATCTACCCTACTGAGGGACACGCTATATCAATAAGGGATTGGCTCTGTAGTTTTAGGGGTAACTTGCTTTGAATCAGTTAGAAATACAAAAAAGGTTCAGAAGAAGACATAGATACAATCTAATATTACTGGATTAATTTAATTAAATATGCCTGTTCGCTGGCATTAACCTCATCTGTCACAGAGCAACATCTTTCCATACTGTTAAACTCTCTTAGCCTTCGCAGCAGGGTTTCCACATGCAAGCTGCTCTTGGAAGTGATTCCTGGGCTGTGCCAGGTTCTACGCCATGCTGTGAACAACAGGTCACAAATGTGCTGGTCTTCTGTGGTCTGAAACCAAGGTAGGCACCAACCTAATGATTTGCAGTATAGATGTGCTCAGGTGTCTCCTGGGATATGTTCAAATTAGTGGTACAGATACAGGTTGCACAGTCATATTTTCAGGTGTAGCAAGCCCATGAAGTCTCCAGGTTCTGCATGTCTTCACAACCAGCCCTGACATGCTCATTTGGAAAGATATTTGGTAACAGGTTAGTCTCTTCTGGAAGAATGAGGTGTCACACCCTCTGAGGCTCTTCTGCTACATTTTCTATGAGCAACTTCAGGCATTTGAATATGTTTTAGGCACAAAACTCTGTATTGATCTCACTCCACTTCGATCATGTAGAACTCGACAATGACATCTAGTCATTCAGAGTGGTGACTAGTGACATCTAGTCATCTTTGGTTAATACAGATAGAGAGAGGAACACTGGTTGCTGATTTGTCCCATGTGGTGTGGATGGTGAGCATATGGTGAATCACCCCCTGAACTGGCTGTGTGTCACTCCACAAAAACCAGCTCGGTCTCCCAGCTGACATTTTGATGGCTAAATTCAGGGGGGATAAACCCCCCTGCAAAGATTTTTCCACTCTATCAACAGCAGAGAATAGTTCTGTAAATGCTAGGCATTGAGCCTTGTCTCTGAAACACCTCACCATCCTTTAATTTCAAACTGGGAAAGTCATTCTGATTTACCATGACCCAATTCCTCAATAATCTATAATGCTTAACCTTAGTTAATTGAGCAGAGCTGATGGAGGTTAGAGTCAGTGAGGATAACATAAGTCATAACTGCACAAGAGGCTGGGTGCAGTTCCTTTACCTAATTAGTCATTTTGATTCCATCACAGAAGATTCTGTTTAGCTGTCAGACCTAGCTGACAGAATTAAAAAACAGCAGCTCTGTGTCTGAAGACTTTTCTGTCTCTGACTAGTCTCTCATCTAATCATGTTTGGAAGATTTGAAGAAGAGATCACTTTATTTTGATGTGTTGCCTACAGTCCCATGAAGGTGGGAGCTATAACTTACTCCACTGTCAGCCTGTGTTGCAGTTGGACCATAATTCAGGTTCCTCCAGGAATATAATTAAAGCCAGCTAATAAATAAAATAAAATAATAACAATTTGCAAAAGTATCCACGGAGTCTCTCACAAATACATAATATATGGCAGTTAATTTCCCTTCCTCACAGCTGTGGCAGATCACATGTTGCCTCTAGTTGAGAAGTAATCTGGGGAAGGCTGTAAGTCAAGGTGGAATATTGCAATACTTAAGTTTTCCTTTTTACATTGCTTTTGCTTTAGAACAGGCCTTAGAACTTTTGCACAGAATCATTCTGTGTTCCCCCAGATTAGCCCTTCACAAGCATGCTGGCAGTCTGACATCTTTACAATTATTAAAAATAATTTCTTTGCATATAAAATTTTTTTTATTCTGAGACTGAGATGTAAGAATGATAACTAGAATGAAATGAATGAATCATCTTTACTTTGTCCACTAAATATATTATATAATATGTATAAACAACATATAAGCAATATACATACACAGTAATATATATAGTTTCTGTATGTCTCCTATTCCTAAACTTAGATATTTGAGCACTCCCTGTATCATGACAGACAGGAAAAAAAAAAAACATGCAATAAGCAGAAGATTGGGCTCAGCAGAGTTTAGTCTCTCTCACTGAAGATTTACACACCACAAGAGTGTCAAATTCTTCTCCCAGGTTGAACACTTCTCTTGGTGGCCCAGCTTGTGATGTTTGTGACAAGCAAAATAGCTGCAAGTGGGTTTTCCTGTAGAAACAGTAAACAAAGGTACCTACTGCAGCCACCTCAGAAGGTGACACTGAGATAATGACCTTGACTGTTAAAAATTGAACCGAGAACTGTCACTACGTTTCATATAAACCACAAAGAGTTGGTAGTTAGCTCCTGTAGCTAACTATATGCACTAGTGTGGGCCTGAATTTGTACTGGCAATAGAAAGATGGATGTCTAACGTAGACAATTATGCTAATATAATTCAATTAAGTACACTTACAGCAGTTAGCCATATTTACACATTCCCTTTAGGGACTCTTACTTATGCAAGTGTGCATCACAAACACTGCTCATTGCTTATGACTCTGAAAAAATCCCTGAAAATTAGCAGAGGAATGGCAAAATCACAGAATGAGACTTTAATACAATACGAAAATCACTGTTCTCATAACATTTAATGGCAGTTGAATAGAATAGTGTCTTAGACCTGTTCTGATCAGCCTCCCTTTTAATACTATTTCTAGCTTGATCTGGCCCTTCAAGTATGTGGAGCTAAGATGTCTGCCTGGCAAAATGATTTGTAATGGGAATGGCATTGTCTCACAGATGCTGTGAAAGTCACCCCAAGAGTCATTGGCCTGCACCTCTAGCCTGATTTATCACTCCCCGATGCTCTTGGTTCTAAACCTCCTCAATTTGAGCTCTCCAATTTTGTTACATCACACTGAATTATGGGGTTGTTTTGTGACGAGGACAAATGTCCACTCAAGATCACCAAACTCATTTCATGATCTGAACTCTTTCCCCAAGAGGTAATAAAGACAATAACATCCAAAGCCATTGCATCGCCTACTGTATATCTTCTGTCAATAGATAATTAATGTGACAATTAGATTTTCCCATTCTCGCACTTTGTCATGCATCATTTTTTTACAGCGCTTTAAGACTTACAACTATTTCAAAAACTGCATGATCAAGACAGAAGGCCATTATTTTTCATGTTGTACTTGGAACAGAATTCCAGCAAAAGAATAATTTTAGGAGAACAATGTAAAGCAAGCCTTATAATAATAGCATATTGCCATTAGTTGCATAAAAAAGCCCCATATCATTTTACCCTTATAGATTAGGTATAATCAATAGAAGAGAAAGGCAGCCTATTTCACATCTGTGAAATCCAGTGGAGAAAAGTCTTATGTATTTATGCTCTTCCTGCATTTTGCAAACAAGATAGTTTGAAATTCCTGGTCCTGGAAAGAGGAAATCAGGATAGAACTAGAAGATTAAAGACCGGTATTGTAAATCATGGTTGTAGCTTCATTTATCCTATTCAAAAAGTTTCTTAGGCAATTCCTCCCATTAGTCTGTCTGCAATCCCAAAACACCAAGGATAACCTATCCATCTTGAGCTCTATCCAGATAAGCTCACTCTTTTTCATTTTACAAGGGCATGGATTGACAGGACAAGGGGAAATGGACTTAAATTGAAAGAGAGTCGGTTTAGAATAGATTTAGATATCAGGAAAAAATTATTTATTTTACTGTGAGGATGGTGAGGCCCTGGCACAGGTTGCCCAGAGATGCTGTGGCTGCCCCAGTCCCTGGAAATGTCCAAGGCCGGGCTGGATGGTGCTTGGAACAACCTGCTATAGTGGAAGGTGTCCCTGCCCATGGCACAGGGGGTTGGAACTAGATGAGGTTTAAGGTGCCTTCCAACACAAACCATTCTATAATCCTATGATTTTATTTCATTTGTTGTCTTGCATCAGCCTCAGCTACTTAAAAGGCAGTCTCAAATGCTTTTCACAAACTAAAGACACTGTGGCTTCTGCCTTCTTCATAAATTTCTCATTAACGTTCACGCTGAGGAGAAAGAGTAATGTTTTTCATGATCGAGTTTTGCGAAGTCACCCAGCTTGCTGAACAAGAAGCTGGCAGTTCCTGCAAACTGAATTTGCCTCCACTGCTAGACACTGCTGACTAATCACAGATGCCTCTTTATGTAGGACATTGACTGAATAAGCTTAAACACATAAAGCATTCAGTCAGCGTAAGTGGGCAGCTCCTCTGAAGGCAGTGGAAAATCTCATGGTTGATTCACATCCGTCTCTAGAACAAAATTGCACATTATGGCATGATAATGAATATACTTCAATCACACGGAGGAAGATGAGGTTTCTGTCACTGAAAACTTGCAAAACCCGTAACCCAAAGCAAAAGACAATTTAAGGAAGACAGAAAAAATGGATTATTAATAATGACAAGGATAGACAGAAGCAGTAGAGGAAAATAAGGTATGAGTAAATGTATGAAAATCATACAGTCATAGAATGCTTTGGGTTGGAAGGGACCACTAAAGGTCATCTAGTCCACCCCACTCTGCTGTAAAAAGGGACAACTTCAACTAGACCAATTTTCTCAGAGCCCTGTCCAACCTGACCTTGAATTTTTCGAGGGATGTGTCATCTACGACCTCTCTGGGTGTAGTGTGTCAATTGAACTCAGAAAGCCTTGCACTATTCTTCACTCTGGATGAGTCTTAATACCTCCTAGAAAGGGACTAAGAGCAGATAAAATGACAAAAGATGCAAGAAAAGCTCCAGAGTTTTGGTTCAAGTACAACCACCATACAAGTTTGGTGGAGCATATTAAGCTGAGATGGGTGATACTAAGAGCAATAAAAATTGATGACGATTTGCTTCATCCTTCATGTTGATGATGCAACTTGATTGGCTTAGAAAATGAAGGGGGAAGGTCAGAGAAATTACTGCTGCTGTGAATATGCAAGATGGTTTGGGAACGTTTTTTAACGAAAATTAAATACAAAGAACACTGCACAGAGTAGAAAATTAAGGAAGAAAAAACAATACCAAAACTCAGTAAAGTGAACGAAAAGTTTGGATTTCCTTCCTGTAGTATGCACCAGGTTTCTAATGAGAGTCTGATTGAAGCTGACTGTGGAATAAGTTGCTCCCTCACTGAAACTTCTTTAGAAACTTAAGAGAACAAATGTCTCCACGGTCTCTGCTGGCTCCCTGTACTGTGCATGCTTCAGAAGCCAAAAGCAACTCTTCTCAACAGAACAGTTAGGGGAAAAGTAGGATGCTCAGCTTTGTAATTTTGGAAGGATAGCAGCAAAACCCTCATTTGTATGCCTCGTAACTAATACAAAAGATGGCAAGATAGCTCCCTGCTGAAGATTTTAAATGATACTTCAAATATGTGGTTTCATCTGGGAGAGCAGCTACCAGTTTGCAACCAGTGCATGCAGATCATTCGCTGCTGGCTTTTTCCCTCCCACTGTGCTCAGACCAGATGTTAGTGAAAAACGCAGGAACCTGTTTCTGCCCTCCTGTTTAGTTAATAGGGTGTTCACCGAATATTCCTAAGTCTTTATCCAGCAAAACTGGATGAGATCCAAGTTATCAGAGAATACAGCAGGGATGTCTTTAAGGAGGCAGATGTTCAAAGGAGTACTTTGAAGAGTTTTTTGACCTGTGAGGAGTTGATTACCATGATGTGGATGAAAGATGAGAAGAAAAATAGATGAAACCACAAAGCCCAAGAGAATATGCTATACCTGCCAACAAAAAACTTCAGAAAGACTTAAGTTATAGAAGCTGTAAAATACTGCTGTGATAAAAGTTCTGAGCCAAGATAGACCTTCAGGGACTGCCGAGAAATTTGAGAACACTCAGTACCATTTCTGTTCTTTCACCTGACAGAGATTTTTCAATCCACTTGCCACTGAGTGATAAAAATCCTTACAGGGAATCACAGCAATTCAAATAGATGGGAGAGGAAAAGGCTTATTGTGACACAAAGAGATCTTCACTTTTAATGGATGAGGAGGTCTGACTAATTTGAAGATTGCCCACCATGAGCTAAATTTTGTAAATTAAGGCAAGTTTGAAGACCACTGTCAAAAGTCTTCAGTATGCCTTGGATGTACATCAGTGTCAATAATTTCACTGATACACAAGTGACCATGCTGATTGTCAGCCTGATACTGAGGCAGACTGTCCTCCCTGGCCAGCACCTTCCAGACACCACACAGAACCTGCTGCCCCACATATTCGTCTGTTGCCAAATGCTTCACCAGCACCAGCGTTGCATTGATGCTGTGCTAAGCCTCGGGCTCTGCCTTACAAACCTGCTGTTGGGCACATGGTCACCTGTGGGTCCCACCAGCCAGAGCCTGGAGGAGGAATTTCTTCCATCACAACCCTCTGTGCTGCAGCAGGTCCNTGGGAGCAGGAGCAGGAGAACCATCACTACTGGGAAGGCATCTGAAGGCAGATGCTCTTTCCCAACCATCCTTCAGCTGTGCTGGTCAAACAGGGAACAACAGCCCTTCTTGACATAATTTCTTTTTTTTCCCTGCAAAAATGTCAAAATTCTAGAGTTAAATAAAATGCATTTAATGGTTTTGGACCTGCATGTATTCTTTTTGTCTTGTAGAGAACTATGTGACCGCTTTCTCATGGGAAAATATATACTCTATCTATCACAAATATTCTCAGAGACACACATATACACTCACACAAACACATACTGTATTTCAACCCCAGAATTTACCCAGTGCCCCTCTATCTTGCAGCCTGTATCTGAAGTAAAATTAGGGTGAAATACTTTTTTTCTTCACATCTTCACAGAGGAAATAAGAGATCATATGCTTCATAATTTTGCTGGTAACACCCACAGCATCTATTTTCTATGTGCCTCATTGGGTATCTTTCAGTCACTATTTGCCTAAACATAGAAACCATAATATTCTTGTCTTCATTCTGAAGAAATACAGGACAATTAGGTTAAATTAAATATATATCTTTAATGTGGCCATATTTGCATAAAATAAGTACTAAATGTGTTCAAGTGCATCAAATTTGAGTTGTAATAATTCATGGAGGATGAGCAGGCTATTAGCCCTTGGTGGAGTACTTGCATGTGACTTATTTTAGGTATTTTTAATCTCTGTAAAAAAAGTATGCCAGTGAGAGCAGAGTCTGCTGGGATGACTTTGGGTATGTACATTAATCAGCACTAGTAGAAAAAAAGTAAATAGAAGTTCAATCCTTGGCTAACTTCCAACTGTTGAGACACATTAGATGGTAGGCAAGGCTTCCAAGGGAACTGGTAAAGGCCTTTACATTTAGGTCACCTATATTTAGACAAGATAAAGCACTATGTCTTGTCCTACTAAGAACTGTCCCAGATTAATAGATCATTTCTCTCCCTAGCTTTCACATTTCTGCAGGGGACTGCTGGGCTGCCGCCTGCAAAACCATGCCTGGATTTGAAATAGATTTGAGTATGATTTAACCAAAAATAAATTGCATTTATCTTTATAAAATGATAAGTTGAAAGGTGTAGGGCTGTACTTCACTTTGACCAACTCATAGCATATTTTGTGGGGTTTTTTTGGTTAGGTTTCTGGGTTTAAGCACTTGCAGTGACTTAGACTATCATCTATCACAGGTTTCCCTCTTAAAAGATGAGACTCTTCCTGTAGATTCTTGTTTGGGTATACATCCCATTGCTTTACCTTACTTAAAGGTTTACAATACAAAAGAATGTGTGTTTCACACTGCAGCCAACTAAATGACTTTTTCCAGCTGAGGCCAAAGCAGAATCCCCAGAAAGTGGATTAAAACACATTCAGGTATGTTGTCTATGCTCCTTCAAACACCATTCACTGGAAACTACCTGAGTCAGAAGTAACCTCTGTGAAATCAGTGATCCTCAATGGAGCCTCTTCCATGAATTTGTTCTGGAAACTCATTTTGAACCTGCAAATTTTGCATCCACAGCATGCAGGCTAAGTTGCACGAGACCTGTCTGAGAAACCTGGAGAAACACAAATGGTTTTCCTCTTCTTATCCAACTGTAGAACAAGTGTCATATAAGTTCACAAATTTCTCTGTATATTTTCTGCAGAAAACAGCGTTTGGACCACTAGAGCTTGATTTCAATAGCTAAATGTGGCTTTTCTTGCTTCTTGAGGGACCCAAAGGAATTTGTCTTTCCATAGCAGCAGCTGGAAGCCACAAAATCATTACTGACATATTTTCAAGTGACTATACTATGCCAGAGACATTTATGTGTCTTTCGTTGCCTTGTAAATACAAAATAAGTTTGAGAGAATTGTGGCAGCTGCTCTGAGATATGATAGAAGTTAGGTTTCTATGGCCCATCAGGAAGAAATACGAGTAGCCTTTGAGTTTGCAGTGAAAATGAGCACTACAGAGTCTAGAAGAAGCTCTGCATTGAACAAGCTCCTTTCTTTTTGAAAAAAAAAGACATTCTCCAATGGAGAAAAATGTTTAAAGCAGCTACACATTTACTTGAATGGATCTTGAGGTCCTGTTCCATACTGGCTCTGGGTCACTCTGCATGCTTTTCTCCAGCTATGTTTATTTTAACTTCTTGCCACCTCGTCTGAGCATTGAAAATAAAAACATAACATTACCTGTGTAGGTCGTACAATCTAAGCTTTAGGCATGTTTCTGAAATCCTCTCCAAACTCTACTTTCAAGGGCTTTTTCGAAGTCAGTTATAAAATCATCAGGAAATTCATTGTGAGGATCACTTTTTGTAGGATCACAGAAGCCCAGAATGGTTTGGGTTGGAAGGGACTTTAAAGACCATTCAGTTCCAAACCCCTTCCACGAGCAGGGACTCCTTGCACTAGACCAGGTTGCTAGTGGAAGGTGTCCTTCTCTTAGAGCTTAAACCAATAGTCTAATAAGATTTTTGCCACCCAATACGATAAGAATTTTCTCTGCTGTTTCCTCCCAAAATCCCTCAAATCTCCAAAACATGTAGACAACATAAATGCACAACAGTATCATGAAACAGCAAGAGGATTCTTTTTTGACAAAATAAGAATGCAGCTAGAATATTCAGGTTTAATTTTTTTTATGACTTTGGAACCATTTAAATCAGGAAACCCTTTGTGAAAAGAAGAGAGGATACTAAAATTATTTCTAAGATTAATAAATTGGTTTCTTGAAAGCTTTCTGTGCCTACACCATGTTCAGTGAAGATTATCCTTTGTTTAAACATGGTCTTATAGTGTATTATTTCTGCTATCAGCCATGTATGGTTTTAAGAACACAATTTTCACAGTTCAGATATAAAAATTACAAACAAGGCAGGTTATTTATATATGAAATCAATATATTAACTAGCAATCTGTAACTTCTTGACTGAAAATGTTAAAGGTTTTTATTATAAGGAATGCTTTGCATGTTTTTCTCGTTTCAAGTTTTATCTAGTAAACACTGAAGAATTGTTTTATTGTTCCATTGAAGGTAGTTGTGGGGGGGGTGGTGGGTTTTTTTTGTTGTTTTGGGGGTTTGGGGTTTCGTGGTTGGTTGGTTGGTTTGGATTGCTTTTTTTTTTTTTTTTTTTTTTTTTTTTATGAATGGTCTGTTTGATAGTTGCAGAGAATCAGTGCTCTCTTCCTAGAAGAGCTTTGTCTGGACAGAGCCTTTCTTTATGGCAGTGACATTCCCCAGGTTGCTACACGTCCAGGTAGGATGTAAAGCAATGGCATTGCCTCTTGCTTGGTGCAGAACCCATACCAAGTGACCCTCTTTGTGAGCTGGTCAGCATCAGCTAAGCCCAGAAACATCACTCAGCAAAACAAGAGCAGCCAGATTATGAATTTTTTGCCAGTTTAGCACTAGAAATCTGGCAGCACAAGGAGGAGGGCAGGGCTGCAGCAGTTTTAACCAGAGTGCCTCCAATTGTCTTAGAAATGCAGCCTCAGGCCCTAAGTAATCCTGTGTTTGAAAAATGTGTTCAACCATTAAAGAGAATGAAGAAATTATATAGGGGTTTTTTAACAAATAAAGATCTCTGCTAGTCAAGCTTGTTAGAAATTTGGCTTCAAATATGGAGAAATGACAATCTGAAATGGAAGAGGATGGTGGAAGCTTATTTTCTTTTCCATCTTTGATGTCACTCAGATCTTTATGCCATTGCACAGGAGGACAGCATCACTTTAGCTAGATACCACTGCTATTTTTTCACACCACCTTCTGAATATCAAATCTGGAGTATAATTGAGTTTACAGTGGATGTCCAGTGCTATAGGTGCATTTTCAGCTTCATACATTGAAGACAAAAAGAAATGGTAAAGGTGAAGATGCCCATAGTTTTGACCAAAATATGTATAGGGACATTCAAATGACTCAAGTTGTAATAAAATCTCTGTCTCTGATGTCTGCAGAAACCTTCAACAGGATGAGTTAGGTCAGCTTCATTGAGATGGGTGACATAATATTTATGGGAGCTCCTACCATTTCCAGAGAGTCAGGTCCACTTCTGCACCAAATCAGACAACCCACCCTCCCCATCCCACCATGTTGTCTCTGGGAGCAAAAGATGTTTTATTAATTACTGTTGATATCTATAGAAACTTTAGTTGCTCCCACTTGAAAATTTTTAGAAGTCTTTAGAAGTCTCCAACTAACACAATTTGTCACAGTGACAGGAAAAGAGGGAATAGCCTCACGTGGAAGAAGTGTAGGTTTACATTGGATACTAGGAAGAAATTCTTCTCTGTGAGGATGGTGAGGCCCTGGCACAGGTTGCCCAGAGAAGCTGTGGTTGCCTCCTCCCTGGAAGTGTTCAAGGCCAGGTTGGATGGGGCTTGGAGCGACCTGGGATAGTGGAAGGGTCCCTTCCTGTGGCAGAGTGGTTTGGAATGAGATGAGCTTTAAGGTCCATTCAAGCCCAAACTCTCACCATTCTATGATTTCATTAAATGCCTTAATTTCATCATAAGAAAAAATAAACTTCTTAATTTTTTTTCTGCTTATTTCCACCAAAACTCACACCTAGTTATGGATAAAGAAATAAAATTAAAATAAGCAAACCAAACCAAAAACCCCCTATGCATATGTGGGCACCCAATTTCTACAAGTTCTGCCTCTTGATGGAGGTGAGCAATGTAGGAAAAAGCACATATGCAAACTCACATCCATGAACACCTCATATCATGTCTCTCCTCATCACACACCACCAAATGCTGGAGAACAAACCAAACTTGATGTGAGAAGGTTTCACTCCCAGTCTGCTAAATCTGGTGGCCAAAGTGGGTTTCCAAACTCTTTAACCAAAGTGTAAAAAGCGCTGGGAGATGAACAATGGGATTTAAAGGCCAGCCCTGATAAGTAATTGAACTAGTCAGCAGAAAGCACTGCTCAAAGAGACCATATGAGATCCTGCTCATTTCATAATTTAGTGGCTTGTTTAAACTCTGTTAAACACCTGTGTTAGGCTTGTGCATTCTGCAGTATTTAAGCACCTAAAAGTGTTTATTCTTTCTTGAAATGAACTGAGAAGAGCAGACTAGGACAGCGAATGAATATCACTCTTGATTCAGGGGCTGAAGCAGAGAATTCATCCATCTACAGGTCCAAATTTATGCATCTGAGATGGCTCCAAACCTCTGTCGGATTCAAAGTCTGGGCATACACCACACTAAAACAACGACAAAAGTTTTTAAAATCTAATATTCAGCAAAGGAATTGGGCAAGGATTTCTGTACATGCATTTAGGTTTCTAAATTCCATGGTAGAAGCAGAATATTGCTACCCTCCTGTTCATGTACCTTGCCTTCGAGCATGGTAATTGTACTTTACAGTTTCTGTAAAAGTTCTGAACGACATTACCTGGCTGAGCATCCTTCTAAAGAGAAAACCATTGACAGTTAGATCTGAAAATGAAGATTAGAAGCTTTTTGTAACGATGCTGCTGCCTGTTATAAAAACATGCTTCATTTTTATCAGGTCTCTGCTGTAATTAAGGGACTGACCAGTACCAGCAGTTACATAAAACCACTATCTCACTGGAGCAGTAGAAATAATGTTGCCAAGGTGATTCTGGTTTTTGTGATATTCTAAACATATGGTGAGACAAAAACACTATAATACAAAGGCTTAAATCTTGCTAGGCACAAAGGCTACATTTCAACTCTCAACTGAGAAACTGGGACTTTCATTGCTATGATAATTCCAGGTAAGAGGGCCAAAAATAGTTGATTTTTCTGCAGACTTAAAAATGAAAATTCTTGAACAGTGTGGAATATCTTAGCACAGCAGCAGGTTTTTATGAAGATAGTGTTCGTTAACATATTTGCATTATTGTGTGTTTCAGTTAAAAAAAAAATAAAAATTTGAAGTTCTGTTGGATTCAGATCAAATCATCCAGGCAAGCTTCCAGAGAGTGGGCTGTTTCCCAAATGACAGTAATTTCATTAGTATACTTCCTGCAGCTCATCCAACATGCTAAACCAAGCACTTGGTAGTAGATGATGTTGTCTAAATATTTTGTGCTCCTATAATAAGGGTTTGATAAGTGATTTAACTCTGTTTTCACCAAACTAAATAGGTGTTTTGCTACTGACACCAGCACGAAAGGAATCAAGGCAGATGCTTTATACAAATGCCGTTTATAAGGCATCCTTTGACCAGACGTATTTTGAGGTTATTTTCTATTTATCACCTGTTTTTGAAGTTGAGGAGATTGGCCAAAAGTGGACACTGAACAAGGGTGACATAGTTTTAAAAGAGTAGAAAACCAATTGCTAACAAGAATCCTAGATTTTATTTCTGGGCCACAGAAAATAAGGATTATATTAGGGAAATTAGGCGCAGGGAATATATTAAGTGAGGAAGATTCACCAGGATACTGGCATGTTTTCACATCCTGTTACAATGTGGGGAGTTTTGTGTCTGAAAAGGTTGGAAAGCTGTGCAAAGAGTTCTGTACAGAAAGTCCATCCAATTCTTGTCTATTTCAACCTAAAATCTTTACTGCAAGTTCAACTTTTTTTCTAAATTTTCCAGTCCTGCTCTCCAATCTTTCTTGTTAGTTTTCCTCTTTGGAGTAAAACATGAGTGAATCCTGAACAAGAAAATCAGGAGTTCACTGTTATCAATGTCATTATTAACATTATTTTCTCATACTCTTCATGAATTTATAATCATTACTTTATCTTCTTTCTTTTTGTGGGGGGGGTGGTTGTAGTGGTAATAAAATCCTGCCTCCAGCTCTACCAGTTGACTAAGGAACTGTTTCGTTATGGGATTTTGCATGATGGGGTTCAGTTGTCACCCAAAGGTATCCGTCTGTGCACCTCTGTTATGGTGAGTGCTTAAATGTGAGAGTTTGGGGTGGAAAAGAGATGAGTTTCAGCATACTTTTTGTCCTTGTAAACAACCTTTCACAAGTGATCTATGTGTTTTATAATCCTTAGCTGCTGGATATCCACATCTGCCCTCGTGTATTGTCAGATCAGGGAGCAGAAAGGCAAAATAATAATGACCTTAAGTCATAGATTCTCCACCATGTGAAGCACAATAAATCTTTTCTAAATAGTTTTATTATTTTCCTCCATGTAGCACTTCTGCATATTTTCTGATAAATTATTATAGAAAATTGGTGTCCATTTGTAAATTCTGAGTGTCAGTACAATTTATTAGAGCAAAACTTCACAGTAATTAACAATAAATCGAAAACTGCAGAGAAAATTCAGCTTTCTCATCTCCTTAGGCAAGCATACTATGGTTCTGTAATCCAAAACCACTATAATACATATTTTATTATCTTCAATGCTGATACAAATAATTATATGGAGTCAGATCTCTTAGGACTTCCAAATTTCAGCCTCATTTTGTTGAGTCCAAAATGTTCAATAACCTTGATTAAATGCCAGCTAGGGATCTGAGTCTGAGACATCACATAATAAAGCTGAGTCAAATATTAGTTCTGCACAACCCTGGCTCACTTTGCACCACCTTTGGGAATGCTTTAAACTATTGCTACTCAGTGCTTTCAACAGCATTGCTCAGACCACTCAGTTAGCATATTCCCAAAACTGGATCCCTAGGATTGCGGAGAATGTGCAAAAGTTCATGATTTATATTTTATTTTCAGTATGGCAGTTCAGTTCCATTCACACAGAGTTTATATTCTGGGTATGTCTGGTCATAATCCATTACAGTTATTTTTTTTCCCATCAGCAAACCCAGGCTTCAAAGGAGGGGAAGGAAATGCAATCTCATTGCACATGAAGGATTGTCGTGATGGTGGCAGGAATGTTGAATCTTTCTTGTTTTCCTAACACCTGTTTTGTTTGGTTTTTTTCCCTATCATCCTACTCTACCCTTTTTCATTACAGCTAACAAAACCCATCAGAAGCAAGGAAAATGCCATCAAGATAAGTAAATGTTAGATGAAGTTAAAAATATTTTAATATTCAGTGTCTGTGTCTATAACAGAAATTGAGATGAGATGAGAAATATTCATAGGCACTGGAATGTGATTTTATATGCTACTGATCTGACAAAACATTTACCAGCTTGTTTTATTCCAAACAGCACCTTCCCTAAGCAATTCTCAGACATCATTTGGTAATTAGAGCAGCTGAAGGACCTTTCCCTGTAAAGAATTCATGTGCAGCCTCCCTGCTTTTAAAGTTTAATCAATTTCCTGGCACAGGGAAGGGGTATTTGGTTGCTGATGACCTCCGTGTCCTAGAGCATTCTCGTGCACACTCAATATATGGTATCGAATTCACCTCAAATTCCTTTATTTTGGATCCTTCTTGACTTGAGCTCTCCACATCCACTTGCAAAGCAAAACAAAACGTCTGAAGGATCAGAACTAAGGAGTCTTGCCGCCTTGTAGATTTACTTACTTTCTGGAATTGTTTGATGTTGGCAATTAATCTCTTCATTTCTTCCAATCCAAAAATGAGTGAATGAATTAATTAAAAATTTCATCGCATACAGATAATTTTTAGGGTTGTTCTTTGTGGGCAGTCTCTGGCGTCAATGAAAAGCAGAGCTTACAGTGTAGCTGAACCTCAGGTAGAATATTTTCCCTCTTCTCCCTGCCCACTTATTTTGATGAGCCTCGTTAAAATTTTCTGTATCTAAGGCACCCACTCTTTTGTCAAAAACAGCTGCAATTTGCCAAATTGATTTATAAGTTATTATAGCAGCAGGTAAAACAACAAAGACATAGACACGTGTGCAGCCATGCAGAGCTGAGCCACACAAGAATTGTATTAATTAGAAAATCCAGCCAGTGACAAATCCTCTTACTCTTTTTATTATCTAACTTATTCGGAGTCTTTTATTCCAAGATGATAACACAAAAGATTTCATTAGCAATTTAAAAAAAAAAAATTAGCATGTTACTGATGAATTTTGATGTCCTCTTTTAGTTTATGATTTATGACGCAAAAAATTAAAATTAGAAAAAGAAAAAGAAAAAGAAAAAGAAAAAGAAAAAGAAAAAGAAAAAGAAGAAAAAAGAAGAAGAAGAAGAAGAAGAAGAAGAAGAAGAAGAAGAAGAAGAAGAAGAAGAAGAAGAAGAAGAAGTAAAAAATAGTAAAAAACCCTTGACCTGTCACATATTTCTCTTTGGAGGTTCACAAGTGGAGTTCACAAACATCTTCAGCTGCTAGTCCTGGAGAGAATCTCTGAAGCTTAATGAGGTAGAATATAGTGTATTATATAAATAACTTCAATATTCTGTCACACTGTTCACATCCTACTGCAGCTCTTTACAAAGATTTGTCTTGCTTTAGGACTGCAGCGTTAACATGAGTCATTTCAGCTTTTTGAAATCACATCTGTTTTTCTGGTGCCCTCCTAACTGTGATGAAATCATAGGTAAGGATGCCAAAATTGGATGATGCATTAACATTTCAATTTGAAGTTAAAATTTCAGAAGTTTTGTGAGATCAGACACAAAGAACAGCAGTAATAAATTCACAAGAGTAATCTCCATCATCACATGGATTTATATGTAGTAAAACTCTGGAAGCTCAAGGATTGTAAAGTATTTTATAAACATTAATTAATCACATCTCTCTGGAACAACTCTGTGGAATGAGTATGAATTATTAACTTTAGGTTTACACACGAGTGAACAGGCACTTCATTTTAATTTCTCTCCTCCATGGCAAATTATACTTGTGTTCCAGTATATTCTGAATTATCTGAAAGGCTTCAAAGCATTGCATGTGTGTTCTCTCCTTTTTTTTTTTTTTTTGGTACTTACTTTTTTTGATTGTTTTTTGTTGGATTTGTTTTTTCAGCACAAACCCCACCATTAGTTCTTTTTGCAACAGGATATCTTAACCCTGGGGTTCTGCTGGTCCATATGAGAAAGGAAATCCTTTTCCATCATGTCTGCAGTTTAGAAATTGGTTTACTGTGTTTTGAAGTTTTGCATATAAGACCTACTTTTTCAGCTATTCAGTTATGTGTCTCTGATGGAGCTTAACCAGGGTGGTGGTTGTCTATCTCTGCCTGTGGGCTAATTATGTAAGACAGAAAATGGTCTGTGAAATAATTGTAATAACCATTTGTGGGGGGTTTTGTTTGTTCCAGTTTTTTTGTTTTTTTTTTTAAGATAGGGATGAAGTAAAGCATATGGAGGAAAATGAAAGCAAGTAATAAAAGTATAAGATAAAGTTTAACGTAACACTTCCACAGCTGCATTGGAAAATAAAGTTTGGCATTGTTACCAGAATGATTAGTTGTTGGGGTTTTTTTAGCTTTTGAGCAAGCTGAAGACTTTTAGCTTTAGAAGTCTGACAAACAGTGCTTAAGACATTCTAGTTTCTGACCTTCTTTCATCCAGGTAAGTTACCCAGAAAAAGTAAATTTACTTCTTATTATTTCCATTTTCCTAATATTTTTGAGGGGAAAGTTAGTTATTTTTTTCATTACAAAAATAAATCTATCTACTGAAAGGAATCTACTCTTTGCTGATTGGTTTGCTGGTTTATATTAAAAATAACTTCTCCAACTTCAGTCCCACGCATATGTAATATCACTGTCACAGGGAACCTGGGACAAATCCTTTGAGATCACTGCAACAGTAATAGATAAACAGTGCTCCGAAAAGCAAAATTTTGGAGACTCTGACCTCCAATGGAAATTCCAATGGACGTTTCTGACATCAGTTAAGAAGAAGTGGCCTGAATGAAGGCTGGATAGATCTGGATGAAGTAATATTTGTGCTGAGTCAGGATCTTGGCCAGGTATGTCCTGTCTGGGGACTGCACATGGTGCCTACAAGTATCTCTCGACTCACATGCACCACTGTTAATCCCAGAAAGAAACATTTGCTCATTCCTGGGCTGCTCAAAGACTCCAGTGGTTTGCAGCTGCAGGACACTTGCTACCTGTCTTTTCTCCTTGTGCTCAATTACAAGACATCCGTGGCGCACAGATCATTTGTTCTGCAAGTCTGGCATTTCCCAGGTGTGCCAGGCTAACCGTGAATGTGTCGAGTTATTTTCCACACACGTTGTGCATATGTCCCTGATTCCTACATATCTGGCAGCCATGTTGAATAAATTTTTTCTCACAGGGAAAAAAAAAAATCCAGTCAGATAGTAGAATCTCCATTTATGTCCAGTCAGCTTTTTCAGGTAGAGAAAAAAATAGCCCAAACATAGGAACGTGCTGCTGAAAAAAATTCCCATCTCTTCTCCCTTCTTGCTCCTCCTCTTCTGGGGATCCTAAAAACCTTCTGGAGCTCATCAGTCAATATTGCCATCTAGAGAAGCATGCCCCTGTGTGCCTTTATCCTCTGTCTTAGATTTCGTACAGACAGGATAAACAATTTTTTTTTTCAGTTTTTACTGTCATATATTACAAAAAAGGACAGTCGTAAAAAGGAGAGAAGCATAAGGAATGTCACTCTGTCCTTCATCCCAGATATGAATGAGCTGAGATGTTCTGGGACTAATCATTAACATGTCCTGGACAAATGAACAGGAGATGCCAAACTGTGTGCAAAACCCACGCAGATCTGCTCATATCATCCAGTAATACCAGCTGCCGGTGGGTATTAATCATTGAAATGATCCACAAAATCCAGGCCAAGGCACCTCTGGGGACTGGTGACAATAATTGATATTTTTGGCTGACCTCCATCTGTTCTTTTAAACTTGAAATTTGAATGACTTTCCTTCAACCTTGCTTCCTATCGGTTGATATCATCCACACACAGTGGTGAACTCTTGTACCAATGGATCAAAAACCTTCTGACATAATGGTACACTTGCCATTTCTGCCAGGTAGCTTCTATCCAAGGTCCTAATGCGTCTCCCCTTTGTCATTTTCTGCTGCTGGGTCGAATTTGAGCAATTTTCCAATCCCAATGGGATGGCCACAATGAGGACCGCTGCCTGTTTGATTATGCATTTTTTGGCACACACACTGTGCCAGCATTAAACAATTCTACAAAATATGCACTATAGACTTGACAATTATTGTATCTCAGCGTGTGGCTGTCTGTGGTTTTGATGGTTTCCAAACAATGGTATGTGAGCCAGATTGCATGAATAGCCTCGTGTTGTTGAACAGCAGTAATGAGGATGTCAGTTGAGAGCATTAAATAAGCTTTCCTTAGTCATTTAAAGGATTTATGTAAGTATCTGGTCGTTTGTCAACTTCATATTACATGAAACGAGTGTCCTACATTTTTGTTTCTATGGGTTATGCTTGCGTGTTCAAATGGGAGGGGAGGCAGAAAACAGCTCCGTGTTCCAGCCACGCTCGCCTTAAAGTTCGCATTGCAAACAATGTAAGAGAACAACATAGATCCACTTATGGATAAGGCAATATCTGTAACTAATACTACTTGTTTCCCATCCACAATTATCCAGATTTCACATGCTCTGTGCTCCACTGCTGCTGCTGCAGTAACTATAAAACAATAAAACTCCCCATGTAGCATCTAATCACACATACCACAAGCCATGCTGATGCATATTTACGCATTCAGTAAGTGCTGAGTTCAAAACACAAAATACAAACACATAGCACTTCGCCTTTGGAAAGCATGTTTGTTTAGAAATTTTTATTTATTCAGCCAAATGAGATGTTGCTGAGTGCAAAATACTTCATATAGTCACAAGCAAAAGACGTGTTCGTTAAAGGCTTCACACCGTCTCACACCTGCAGCTGGTAAAACTGAGCCAGAGCCCAGCAACCAGAAAAATCCAGGATCAGAACAGCAATAAGGACATGAATTTCTTGTCTTTAACCACTTGATTCCCTGAACACACTTTAGCACCAAACAGGTTTCAGTCAAACACTTTGGTTAACCACCAGGAAACAAAAAAATCCCAAAACGTATTATTTACTTGTTCGATTTTAAAGGTAGTTTTAAAGCAGGTGATTTGTTTGGTGTGGGTTGGAAGGTGTCTTCAAGATCATCTCGGTCCAAACCCCCCTGCCATGGGCAGGGACACCTTCCACTACCCCAGGCTGTTCCAAGCCCTGTCCAACATGACCTTGGACACTTCCAGGGATGGGGCAGCCACAGCTTCTCTGGGCAACCTGTGCCAGGGCCTCACCACCCTCACAGCCACGAATTTCCTGTGTATATCTAAACTAAATCTCCCCTCGTGCAGTTTGAATCCATCCCTCTTTGTCCTGTCATTACAGTTCCTGATGAAAATTCCCTCTCCAGCTTCCCTTTCAGATACTAGAAGGTTGTTATGAGGTTTCCCTGGAGCCTTCTCTTCTCCAGACATAACGGACACAAATTTCTCAGCCTGGGTCATGCTCTAGTCCCCTTACCATCTTCATGGCCTCCTCCAGACTTGATCCAAAAGTTCCTTATGTTGGGAGACCCAGAGCCACCCAGAGCCAGAGGCAGAACTGTGAGTGGGGTTTCACTAGCGAGGATGGGGAGAATCCCTTCGCTCAACCTGCTGGCCAGGCAGCTCAGGATGCAGCCCAGGATACATTTGGCTTTCTGGGCAGCCAGTGCTCATTGCTGACTCATACTGAGTTTTTCACTCACAAATGCTAACAAGTCTTTCCCCGCAGGGCTGCTCTCCATCACTTCTCCACCCAACCCGTAGGTGTGACTGGGGTTGCCCCAGCCCCGGTTTAGGACCTGGCACTTTGCTTTGTTGAATTTCATGGGTTTCACACAGTCCCAGTGATGCCAAAAAGATTTTTGCTTTTTATATATATTTTCCTAGATTGGTAGCTCTGATGACTATTATTGCATAATTATATAGTTTCTTAGCTAACTCCAGTACTTTTCCTACAAACATATTCCTGGAATCCTATTCTAGTCTTGCTTCTTTAGTGAATCAAGGCCATTTCACTTTCTCATGTATCACAGGCGTAACGATGTGGGGCTAGAATTAAAAGGGGGGGCTTCAGTAGGCCTGAATCAAGAGGTGGACTTATATAATTGACTGTACCTCTAATTGCAGGATTGTTAATTACGTTCATTTGCTCAACTTATAAAATTGTTGAAGTGCCATGCCACATGTGCATTTCGCCATACGCGCACCTGGAGGACCTTCATTAAATATTAACCGCTTTTCATCATCTTAATTTTGTTTGGCTTGTGTTTTAGGGCAACACCACCTCTCCAGCCTGTCCAGGTCCCTCTGGATGGCATTCTTTCCCTCCAGCATGTGACCTCACCACACAGCTCAGTGACTCTGTACAGTTTTCACAGTCAGTTATCATGGATGTCTTTTTCTCACACAGACCAGAAAGAATGCAAGGAATTGGTCCATATTCCCCATCAGGAGAGTTTAGGAGGCTCAGATTTCAGGGTGCCATTTCCAGTTTTTGTGCTCCAGAGGGACTGAGCTCTGCACCATGAGTTTAGACCCTCTTGGATGGATGATGACTTACCTCTTAAACTATTCTTACTTCAATGTGGGATTTAACCAGAAACAGGCAAAAGGTATGTAGCAAACATTACAGTAAAAACCCATGAGAGAAAGGCAAGTAAGAAAACACAAAAAACCACCTCTGGCACATAAAATAAATTTTAATTTTATTTTCTCTCTCTTTAGGGGGAGAAAGAGGGAAAGGAGGTTTTCTGATAAAGAAAAGCTGTATTTCAAAATTTCTTTGAAGACCACCCAGAACAGGCGATCTCTAAAAAAACTTCATCCTTTTTTTCTCATTTCAAGAAAAATAACTAAATCCACATTTCCCAACATGATATAGTTATTATCGACAGCTTCTGATGCAAAACTAAAGCACAGAGAGATTATATTTCTAGCCCAATGTCACAGTGAGGATTTCTTTCTTAGCAAATGCTCTCTCAGAAAAAGATTGCAAAGACCTTCACTGTGTCCAGAATACATCAGACAACCTTCTGATGGCTTTGTCCTTGTTTGTCTCTCTTTCTTGATTTAAAAAATGGGGTCAATCTGGCATGTGGATCTTAAAATGCCTCCAGTATATTTCCCCACCTGCAGGTATTATGGGGTCAGGAGACTGAGGCTATATTTATCACTATTTCTGGAAACTTGCATTATTCACTTTAAATATTTCAGGAATGATCTCACTGGAATGCGAATATCATAGTGAAATGACTTTCTCCTTAAATATTAATGAAAAAGAAAGCTGAAGGTAACAATGCTGCATAGAAATCATAAGCTATGTAAAAGGGACTCTTTATTAACATGCACCTGTGCTCCTGTGGCTGGTATAGAAATAATCCCATGTTTAGAAAATGTTAAGATAACACCCACAGAAGCAACCTCTCCAGCAAGCAGCCTGGTTACAAAGATTGATTTGATAGCCACATCACAAACTTGACTTTGGTTGGCTCAGTGCTTCCTTAAAACACGGATTTCTTTTCAGCTTTTATAGCTACCATTGCATTTAATATAGTGGCTTACTTTTTTGTTTTGCTTTCTCTGTCCACTGTGGTATAAATCCAGCTAGAGCTGGTCCCTGTAAGTGAGATTTTTGTTTAGTTCTCAGTTCAATATGTGGAAATTAATGAGTTGGATATAAATAAGGCAAGTATTAAAAATACATTTGAGGGAAAAAAATAAGTTCATAGACTTCAAATGCTTTCTGTTCTGCAACAGAACCATTTGGAAGAGTTGTGAGGAAACCAATTCCCATCCAACATTTCTCCCCTCCTCCAGTCTGTCTCAGGACTGTTGGAAGTGCTGTCAAATTTGCCATGAGAAACGAGGGTTACAGACCTGAATCTATCCATAACAGCTAATAGCCCAACCATCACCTGCCATGTCAGAGACCTATTTTACATTTCTTTTATTCTTTTTACAGATCAAAGCCTTGAACCTTCTGATGTGTGGTATCAACCCCTAAATATACACTACAACAGAAAGAGGTTTCTAACTCTCCTACACGAAACATTCCCAGTTTGTCCAAACAGTTAAGTATGATTTAGAGATGGAAACTAAGACAGATCTCCATGTGATACAAGTTTAAAAATTATTCCAAGGCAATCTTTTGAGTGTTTTAGCTCAATTCCATTGACGACATACAATTTCAAACCATAAAATATAATTCCTAAAGGTGCCTGATGGTTTACAGCCTGTAGTTCTGACCTTTTCATGTGTGTGTGTCAGTGTCTGTAGGAGTAGACCTCCCTAAAACGAGTTTGCATGACTTAGATACGCATGTTTTGCCCATTTTTGACTCAGTTAAAATTATCTTTGTCCTGTTGATTCAAATGCCCCGAGGCATTTGAAGCACCTTCCTGGAGATTCAGCGTCAGTGATGTTCAGAACCATCTGCCTCAACTCTCTGGGGCTCAGCACGAAAAGGAAAATATAACACAGGGTGTCAGGAGGCAGGAATTGGGAGGACAGCCCTTTGAGAATCAGTATTTTCACAAGCAATCCAAGTCACTTCTACACGATTGGTTTTCGCCTGAGCCTTTTCATCGGCGGAGGTCTGAGAACGTATTGTGTACGGAGAGTCTTTTACGAGGTCACATTTCCATCTGGAGCCATAAAAAGGCACTCCTAATCTAACACAGGGGCTTACAACATGGAACAAATGGTGCTTTAGTGCCTTTTTTAATTGAGACTCAACCTGTCCCCTTTATTCTGTTTTTGTTTTCTTTAGCCCAGAAGCACCCGCAGTGGAAAAGGTGGCATCTCCCAGCACGCGGGGGCTGCTAATCTCAACCTCCTTCTGTGCAAAAAATGGCTTAGATTGACTTAATTATTTAATATGCCTTCGTTGACACAGGGTAGTAAAAAAAGATCAGCATGTTAATGCTCCTTTCTAGCACTTTCTTCCCAAAAGCCTTTAAGAAACTCATGAATATTTCATGCCTCTCAGTCAGTGCTGAGGAGATGGCACCATTAAGGATGAAACCAAATGCCAGTCGTCGTGTGTGCATCCCCGAGCTGCCCGGAACCTCGCAGCGAGACCTCCTCGAATGGCTCTGCCCTCCCAGCTCAGCCTTTGTGACCAAGAACTAAAAGATAGGGTTTTCCTTGCTTTCTCTTTTCCTCTTTTCCCCGCTTTGTTTTTTCCCCACCGGAGAAGGAAATGGATCTCTCAATGAAAAAATCAACCCCTGGCCATGTGTACTATTTTTAAGTCTGACATCTGTTCAAAACCATGTAAATGGGTCCGTGTTAATGCATAAAAAGCACAAAAAGTATTCAGACTTAAACACGGGGAAATTATGTTCATTCACCAGGGAGCAGCAAGTCTAGTTGAATTTTTTTTCTACTGTTAGGAAAAAAACCATCTTTTTGCCTGGCATTCTGTATGAATTTGCTAAAGTAGGAGTGGCTGATTTTTGATGTCTGTGGCTAATGCGCACTGTAATGTATGTGCTTTAAATTTTGCTTTTCTTGACTGTTACTTAAAATGAAATAAGTAGAATAATTTCCCATATACATATGCTTAAGTGGATCAAAGTTTGCAGTAAAGTAGTAAGTGTTCACACTATGTTCCGTAAAAAAAAAAGCCTATCATTATGATTTTAGACAGAAATTTATTTTTTCATTAATTTTTTTTACATTTCAAATAGTCATGATGAAAAATGTCATTTTGCTAACCCAGCTTGCTTTGTTTTAAATAAACCCCCAGTAAACTGGCTGAAGACTGAAGGTGGCAAATTTATTAAAATTTTGCATTGCATTATAGAAATTATTTTCTTGTTTCTTGTCTTCCCATATCTTCTGAGGTCTGTCAGGAAGTACATGCTCAAGGAAACACATTGCCTAATCTACTGTTATTTTTCTCTAGAAAGGTAAAATAATGGAAATTATTATTTGATAAGACAATCTGGTTCATAATTGTGATATAAGCATAAGAATTCAAACTACATCAGGTTTCACTAAAGACTTTGAAAAATTAAGATAGCAGCATTTTCAAATATCTGACCAACTCCACTATTCATTTAAAAGTTAATCCTAAACCTATTGGAAGATGAATCAACATTATGATGAGTTTCCTTATTTTTTCATTAAATACTAAGTGTTTTTTTAAGTCCATAAATCCAGATGTTAATTAAAAAACTGTTGTCAAAATGATAGATTTTTTTTTAATCTTTCCTTTCAATTCTAACTAATCCTCATAAAGGACAGGACCCGGGTGATTTAATTTTTCTCATCAAAGTAGAAAGAGATTGAAGTTTGCAAACTGGCTGCTGTAAAAATGGGAAAGGCAAGCTCACACTTAATGAGGTTTCTGTGAAAACATTATTTTCACTCTGTTTTTGACTTTAGCCGGCAAGCAATAATATAATAGCATATTTATTTTCAAAGAAAAAAATAACAGAATAGTATACTGATAGACAACTTCTTTCCATAGAACATTATTATTATTATTTTTATTATTATTTGATAGTTGGCAATATAAACAACAATCTGCAAAGTTCAGCACTGGTGAAAGAATTCCCATAAACTTGATGTGTGGCATGACTCAGTTTCCTCCCCGAAACACTCACAGAACCATCAAGTTTTTTGGTGAGATTAAACAAATTGAAGGCTGTAAGGTGTTTAGGTACAGCAGAACACAAGAAGCTAAAATAGCTCACCTACTTCCTCCTTCCCAACAGACAAAAGTGAAATGAAATAAAATAAAATAGCTGCACAACAAGCAAGAACGGGACACCATTCAAAAATGCCTATTGTGAACTGATGACTAGCTACAAAAGAATGTGATCCTGGAATATTTTTCTTTATTTCTGACAGCTTTGTGCAGTCAACAGTGCTTTCATAATCCATGTGAACAGGACTACTGGCGCTGCCTCCCAGGTCCCGGGCGATGCTTTTGATCTAACAAGGCAGCGCCGTTATTAGAGAGGCTGCGGTGTAACTACCACATCATTGCATACTGTCAATTCGGTTTTGCATGAGCCCCTCGGCTCGTGACACTCCAAATTTAATACTGTGCTACAGATAAACTAGAATAAATATTGTAAGAACAAAGCTGTCACAGGAACAGACTCGGAGTGTTCCGACCCCATTCAAAGGCCCTTCACTATAATTGTCTCTGACAGAAGGCTCCTGTACAGTAAGTACTTTGGTTGCCAATGACCTCAAACACGATTATCATTAGCCTCCTTGTAATACTGCCTCTCCCTTGAACTCAAATTACTGTGCTCCTCAGATGGTTTTGCAAAGAGAGTTCAGCCTTGTAGTTAGCATAATTCAAGCTGTTTTAATCAACGCCGTGTCCTTTGTAAATAAAGCTGCGTTCTGAAATGCGCGCCGTAATAATTACATCCATAATTTGTTAGAGTTATTGAAATAATTTTGACTATACTAATTTGAATTACAGCTGCAAACAAGCAGTGGGGAAATAAGCAGATAATAATACATATATTAGCATCAAGCCTAAAGTTGGCATTTGTTTAAGCCAAGAATCTGAATAATTTAACCACATTTCGGAGGCAGTGAATCCGCCTTGATTGAAAGTGAAACTCTAAACCTTTCTAATCTCAAAAGAAAACAAAAAAAAAACAAGTGCCTTTTTTCTGCCTCCACTGGAAGTACCCAAAGTTGATGTCTTGCCAAAGGCTGACCAGACACAGCGAATGAGCAGAGATCCCATCAGCCATAGGATGCCTCTGTGGAAATTAATTTCCGGCAGCGTCTGGAGCATGTTAATTACCAGGAAAACTTCTCATGGTGCAATTCAGTAAGTAAAAGTCCTCTAAAAATAAGCCTCTTTAGGCACATTTTAGAGTTTAGTAATTGCAAGACACAGAGGCATTAGAAATAATGAGAAACAAGGATTGCCTCAAAAAGAATTTTCCAACAGCCATCTCCTATAATCCCTTTCATAAACCAATCGCCTCTTAAACGGGGAATATTTCTCTTCTTGCTATCCTAAATGAATAAGTGTTTCCTGAATCTTATTGTTTTTATTACTAGAAACATTATTATTTTCAGCCTAGATATGCTCATTTAATATTATTTATATTCAATTTATCATTGTCATTTTTGCATAAACCTTTCTTCTCCCTTCCTGGTTTCTTCAAGGGTAGATTTTTATGACCCATGACCCACAGGGAGTAAAGGCTATAATTAAGATAATTTGGAATTTTGTTAAATTATTTCATTAGAGAACTAATTGTTATTAATCAAGTAGTTAGGTATTAGTGAAACAATTTTAATTTTAAGAAGAGGTAACGTCCAGACTTTACACTTATGTACTACTAAAAAGACATTGTGCAGTACTTACCTCTGTTTCACTACACTTCATCACATATTGTTAATTTGGTTGATTTTATATCAAAGTTTTTTACAAAAATAAAATAAACAAATAAATAAAAAGCACCACCAATGCCTGTCCTGACTAAACTTGGAGAAATACCATCAATAAATCTTCTCTAGTAATACAATTCAGCTTTCAGAAAGATAATGGGTGCCTAGGTAGCCAGCATCTTATCCATTGTGCAATTATAATATCCATCCCTTTCTTCTCAAATGTCACCGGCATTTCCTATGTGAGCCGTATCAAATGTTTCACTGAAGTCCAAACAAATGAGACCTAACATATTCCCCAGACGAAATCAATTATCTCCTCAGTGAAAGGTACCCTGCTAGTTCAGCGTGGTTCAAATCTGACGTTAAGTATTATAACAAGGCTTCTTTCTATGCCCTTATTTGTTAAATCTCTGAGGGCAAGCTTCCAGGCCCATGGTACCTTGTAAAAAATGGTACTTATTTTTTCTCAAATATGGTGCTGTGTATTCTTTGCTAGTCATACTGTACCATCCTTAAATTAGTAGGGCATTGCATTTTTCTTCCTTATTTACACTGAGGTATTTATGCAAAAGATTGGCCTTTTCTACTGCTAGGCTCTCTTGCACACTGATTTAGCAGCTCAGATCCCATCACCAACAATTTTAATAGAGATTTGATCTAGTTGGGGTTTTTTTGTGTTGCTTCATTTTTCTCCCTAAAGATTATAGTCTGATTCACACAGGAGTGTGAATTAATTAATCAATTAATTAAAAGTCTGCAGTCCTTATTAACACAGAAGGGTTAAACCAGATGGTTATAATTTTCTCTATCTATATGTAGTTAACTTGGTATTTTAGTTTTTGCTGTAGTCATTAAGTTTTTGCCTGTATCAGAATGCAACAGGGACATCCAATGTTAAAAACAAATCATATTTGGTGATGACATTTCAAGTTAGACATCCAAAACCTGGATGTTGAAAGGTGGTTGGTTTCTGGTTTGGTGATTTTATTTTTTGTCTCTTTAGGATTTTTTTGTATTAGCTTCTTTGGTTCAGTTTTTGATTTTGTTGTCTTTTTTAAGAACTTGCTGATAAACTTCATGGTCTTTAGATTTAAAATATGATGGTAACACAATTTCCAGACATTATTCTTAGTTCTGCAACATCACAAAAAGTCAAAATCCATCAGCAGGACCCATGATCTGTGAGGAGAAGGCTCACTGAGCAATTGGATAGAGACCAGTGTGACATTATCTATTGTCTTCTTTTTTACTTTACCTCCTCTTCTTGTACTTCATAAATTTAGAAGAAAACTTGGATGAAGTATTATTACAAAGACAAAAAAAAAAGAAAAAGAAGAAAAAAAAGCAAAGCAAACCCGCCAAAAAAACAACATCCAAAACATTATTCGTGGAAGAAAAACTTCAGATTTCAGACCTTTTTCATCTAAGCATATGCATGAGACTCTAATAATAGAAGTCCCCATGCCATGTGGCCTATTGAAGCATCCACTTCTCATCAATCCAGCCAAAAGCCCGAGTGAAAAAATTGTTGAGAAGCAAGTCTGCCCCATCAGCCAGCTGTGTTCTCATCCCAGGTCTCACTGAAACGACTCAAAGTCTTCTCTCCATGGAGCTGATAGGTGGCACTTACCTCCTAAAGGGAACAGCAAGGAGAATTTTCTTATAATGAGGCTTGTGGTGGAAACTAAAAAACAATCATCAACAGCCATAAAGCAGCAGGCACTAAAATTTATGATGTCTGGACTTGTAATTTCACTCCCTTACCCTCAGGGAATGTTTCTTCCCTCCCTGCCACTTTCTCAGAGGTTCAGTCTCCTGGTTTTGTTCCCTGAAGTGACAGAGGAGCCACAACTTCTCTTAGCAACACAAGAATCTCTATCAAAGCTCTTCATTTATGGAAACAAGATCCTAAATTTTATCAGAGCAGGGAGTTCTGCATTCTTTCATTGCATCTCCCTCGAACTGAAGAATACCACAGAGAAACAGAGAAACCTTAAATTGTGGTCATTGCTTGCGATCCCTCTGCTCTAATTCTGTGCCTTTCCAGCAAGGATTTGTGACCACTCAGCCTCACAAAAAGTAAGGAAGAGAAAATAATTTTTAAAAGGAGGGTAATATAACCTACACTTTCTGATAAAAGAGCATACCAAAAGCTTCTTTTGCCTAAAGAGAGTGCACAAATGCCTTGCATGCAAACAGGAGGCTCTTCTGCCTTCCTAGCTTTGGAGGCACGGGGGTTGTACAATCTCTTACAAGATTTCCACATTTCCCTATTCCACCCTCAGGTCATGCAGGTAGTTACAGCCTCACTGTGGCCTCATCTGAATACATCAAAATGTAAATGTTAGGGTTCTCTCACTCTCAGACTTTAATCATCAGTCTCTCTCTTCTGTGGAGCTACCAGGCATCACTGCCAGCCTTTCCTCTGGTGTGTTCCCTACAGAGATCAAGAGCAGGTGCCTGTGCGCAAGAAAGACCAAGGCACTCTTTCTTTTCCAGCCTCTAAATTTGGAATGACACATGGTGGGGGTTACGGAGGACCTCTAATGAAACAAAACACATCAGGGTGAACAGGAGCCTTTTGCCCCTCGTGCTACAGCCCAATAACTCTTTTAACACTTTTGACCTTGAGGACATTGCTTTAGCCTGACATTTCAGTGGGTGTGGCCCCCATGGGAGGGATTGGAAGTAGATGATCTTTAAGGTCCCTTCCAACCCACACCATCCTGGGATCCTTTGATAAATCTCAAATTGTGTCTCTGACAATTGCAGGAACCCCTAGCAGCTCATAAGAAAGAAAAAAATGCCAGAAAGAGAACTGTGTAGCAAATATGCCACTGCTGGGCAGAGAGGAAGATGAGACAACCCAGTAACTCAAAAGTGAAGAGTAGGGCCGAGGAAGCACAGTGGAGTATGGAGAGCAATTAGAGGCGCTCATTCAGACCAGTTTTTACAGCTTTCAACCATAACCTCCTCTGAAATTAACAGAAGTGGCTTCAAATAGTATACTTAAAACTATAAAATGCAGAGTTGCAGAAAATCTATTATTCTGTTTATTATTGTGATGATTATTATACTTACCATTGCCTAAAGTGTGGGAAAAGAGAGGGTAGTCCACCTCAAAATCTTAAATGCCACCTATTGAGCAAAAAGGCACCACTGGTAGGGGTTGCTTAGGACTGTTCAAGAAAATTACAGCAGTCAGCTCAGCATACAGCTCTTGAAATCTGTTTTCTACATCAGTGGGAGTTTTAAGATGGTTTCAAGAAGGTTAATCAAGTGTCTCAGCAAATATTCATTATGCTGAGCTTTTCCTATGTGTGCAAGGCAGCATGAGGAAAAAAAAATCCAACCCCAAGGCTGCTTATTTAAAACATTTGAGAGCAAAAAAGTGCCATAGGAAAGAAAATTTTATTGAAAGCTGAAATGATTTCCTTATTATTTTTCTCTCTAGGATTAGAATTCTTTAGAGATACATTAGATATATCTTAAAATCTGTGATCATAAAGTGTATTTTCTAGTTCTCTTTAACTAATACACTCACTGAGGAGGACTCTTTATTCCTAAAGTTTTCTATGGCAACTCCATAGGAAGAAAACTGATGGTTCTTATTCAGCTTGCTGCTTGCCAGAACCTTGAAGCCCTTTACTGCAGAGAAGAGTAATTCCCAGGCTCAGGACTTCGCATTTCCCTTTGCTGAACCTCACAAGATTCCCATGAGTCCGTTTTTCCAGGTTGTTGAGGTCTCTCCAAAGGGAGATGCAATCATTTCATGTATGAGCCACTCCTGCCAGCACTGCACCATCATGCCCACGTGCTTCATCTCTGGAAGAATTCTTCAGCTGCCCAGAAGAACCAGACCTTGCATTTCTGAAGTGACAGATTTTAGCCTGGTTTCCCACAGGAAAAGGATTCCTGCAGTTATGATCTCATTCTTCCTGTCCAACTGTCAGTAAATTTAACTTCCTTTAACATCCTTTAATGTTCTTGTCAGATTCAATGAAATTTGAGAGAAAGACTGCATTCTGAAAGACATCAAGTTCCTATACATCTGGGTGAAGAAAAGAAAATATTGAATGCTACTCCTTAAGAAAGGTAGAAATCCCTCAGCCTTTATCCCTCTAAATCTGGATGTTAATAGCAGATGGGAAATCAAAACATACACATTTGCAGGTTGCCTGCAAATCTTACCCAGGTATAAGCCAAAAAATATATAGACAGAGAAGAGGGGAAGAGTTTTGCCATTGGGAGGAGAAATCAGTCATCTTTGTATGGTACTCACTTATGAATAGGCTTAGGAGTACTGAGGGAAATGGAAAACTGGGAATCACTAGGAAAAGTGGAAGGATTCAGGATTTTTGCCAGAAAGGTGGAAAGGAGACAAATTACATAAAGCATCAACTACTTTCATTAGGTCCTTTACTCACAAATCAACTTCTAACTACTGTGGAACTTGTTTGATAATAAGCATTTCTGCTTTTTTGCAAGTTTCTTCTTTTCTGCAGTGACAAATTACGGCATAAATATGTAATTTAGCTTGAAGGAGGGAGAGCTGAAGAGAAGAAGTAGAAATACTGAAGCAAAAGAGAAAAATTAACAAACTGAAAATATGTGAGAAACTGTTAACACTCACTGTAGATGTAAACAAGTGGTATAAACAATGGTGTGCTAAAGAATGATTTTGTTTTAGTGGGAAAAGGCCACTGGAGAAGAAAGTTTATTACTGTACCTATGACATCTACCCATCTGCATTATTTCATGAGTTATGAATTTGTCCTTGTGCTGAGCATAATTTTCAGCTGAAGTATTTTATTTGCAAATACATACCTGTTATTGGATTTTTAGTGTTATGGTTACAAATACGACAATTAAGCATGATGATCTTTTTGTAGGGAGATAAGTACAATATTAAATGCAGGGGATAGTTTTGTCAAGATGGATGTGGAACTATATATTACAGATGGAGAAAAATACTGCTGTTACCTACCAGGATGTGTCATTTGCTTCCACACTTAAAGGGAGAAGCTGTCAGAAGCAGATTAATGCTGCTGTGTTCTTCACTAGAGTCTGAATCAAATCGTTATATATCAGTTGAAGAGAGCTGAGGAGCATTTGGCTATGGCAGCTTCTCTTAGGTACATTTTTGTTGTTGTTGTTTTTCCCCTTTTAAAAACTTTTCCCAGCTGTTGGGAGGTATCATAGAAACGAGTCGCCCCGTTCTTTTCCTTCTGAGGATCCCCCATGCAAGAGATAGTCACTGCCATAAAAAGGCCATTTTCCTCTCCCTTTCCTACTGACTCTGGATCATTACGGAAGGGCAGTGCTACAATATTGTGGGTTTTTTTGCAATGATGTGATCAACATCATTGTCATGTTCTGGTCTCCTGTACTCCATTGTTCTCACTATTTATTGTTTCATATCCTTCACAGAGACTCTACAACCTGCATAACTCACCTTTTCTACTATTCAGTGTTTTTCTCTTGCTAGGAAATGAGACGGTTTCTATCAGTGTCCAGCCCGAAACACCTCCCTTGGGCCTTGAGCCAGTCTTGGTCGACCAGCAAAATGCAGCTGCTGTTTCTTTCTGTAAACATCCTCCTTTTTTACAGCTCAGACATCTCCTCTCTCCATTTACCATCACCTCAAATGCAGTACCCTTTATGGAGCTCTTACTCATTGAACACCTATCTTTTTTTTTTTTCCTACTCCTTTTCCCATTATACCAGCAGTGGTGTGGGCTGTGTCAAAGTGTGTTTCCTGAGAGCTGATCAAATTTCTAATGACACACAGAACACAATGCTTTCCTAATGTTTCTTTCCTCCACACCTACATTTTTTAATCCTTTCAATTCCCTGATACCGTTCTCTCGTCTCTTTCTACCCAGTTCACTGTTTACAACATCTGCAGTATCTTTTATCTCTTTGCCACTTCTTTTTCTGCTTCTCTCTTCCCATGGAACTTTCACTGGCATGGATTCTTTGTCTTTTTGAGGCATGGATATGATATTTTTTAAAAAAGTCTGCTGCATATCTATTTTTTAACACATTTTTCTTGACAATTTACAGCGTCTCTTCCTCTGGGCTGTGTGTGGTGCCAGTACAAGCGAACTATCTGCTCTGATAGGCTCCTTTTTTTTTAGTATTTATATGATTTGTGAATTTGCATCACCATTTCTCACTTGTCTTTATTCCACTGGCAATTTTACTTAATAAATCAAAAAATGCATGGACGAATCAGCTATATTTATTTCCACTCTGACATGCATCTTGGATTGCCAACCATCTGCCCCAGCTTACAGAGAATGAATTTTTCTTTTTCCCCTT
>VZRJ01006841.1:59792-77042 GCA_013397565.1 Ptilonorhynchus violaceus
CTTTTTTTTCCCTTTTTTTTTTTTTTTTTTTTTTTTTTAAATTCAGCTTGTGTGTCTGATGGAGCCAGCTGCTGGTCCAATCCAATTTCATTTCTGTTGCAAGGCCTTGTTTTGCAAAAGATGAAAAACATATCCTGTAAATCTTCAGTAACTGCATAGCAGGTTTGGAGGATTTGAGGGATCTTTCCTGCCTTTTGGGAGTGTTCAGCAGCCAGTGTTTCTTGCAGGCCACTCTAATGCAATAAATGCTCTGCTGTGCTCAGTATCACCCATGCAGTTTCTTGCACGTGAGCTGAACTTTGAGCCATTGACTTAAATGTGCCAAAAGTTTTTCCGTATCTCATATGTGTCTTAGGCAAAGTTTGAGCAGTTGGAGTAGCAAATCCATACAAGAATTTCCAGACGCAGTTCCAATCAATAATCATACAGTGGAAAATCAGGCTCATTAATCATGTCACGAAATCACAGGCAATCACTACTTTGTAATTAGTTCTGTTCTGTACTAGAGGGTCAGTGCATTCAGTAAGGAGCTCCTTCTGTGGGCAGGCTGAGTGAGTAAATTGTGCATATTTATTTATGCAGCTCATACATAAAATCACAGAGCAGCTGGGTTGGAAGGTGCTGTAAAGATCGTCCAGTCCCAAGCCTTCCACTAGACCAGGTTGCTCAGAGCTCCATCCAACCTGGCCCTGGACACTTCCAGAGATGGGGCAGCCACAGCTTCTCTGGGCAACTTGTTCCTCACCACCCTCACTGGAAAGAATTTCTTCCCAATATCCCATCTAACTGCAGACTCAGGTGGGTTGGAAAAGACCTCTGAGATCATGGAGTCCAATCTATGATTGATCCCCACCTTGTCAACCAGAATAGAGCACTGAGTGACACATCCAGTTTTTCCTTGAACACCTCCAGTGGCAGTGACTCCGCCATGTCCCTGGGCAGCCCGTTCCAATGTTTAATCACCCTTTTTAACCCTTTCCTCTGTCAGTGGAAAGCCATTCCCTGGTGTCCTGTAACTCCAGACTACTGTCCACCTCTTTTGGAGCCTCTTTAGGCACTGGATGGGGGTCTAAGGTCTCCCTGGAGCTCTTCTCCGGGTGAACAGCCCCAGCTCTCTCAGCCCATCTTCAAAGCAGTACAATTTACATATATGTGCTAATATTGAGCACCCCTCTAGGTGGCTAGAGTCAAAGTCAGGTGAATTTGTACTAAATGAATTTCCAACAATCAGGCTGCTCTTATCCTTGGTCCTTGAATCTTTTGTTTTTTTTCAATGCTTGTGGTTATCAACAATTTGGTTTCGTTTATCAAATATAAAGTTGCTTTATACTTCTGGTTAAGAAAGCGTTTCAGCAAGGAAAAAAAATGAAAATTTTAATTTGTATTTTCTATTTCCATCTATTAAATCAAATCAGATAAATCTCCCTTTATGGTGCATTTGGGCACAGAGAAGAATAAAATTGTGTTTTCTTGAAGCTCCCAAGATTATTTCTGTTATGATCTTGGACATAAGGCACAAAATTTTGTAGCTTTACTGGCCTTTATTAGGCAAGCCAGTAATTACCATGAAGGAAAGAATTTCTTAAGAATGGCTGTAGCTTGACAAAGAGAAATAAAGTCTGCCTGCCATTGGCTTTTAAATATATATACTGGATATACGTAGGATACAGAGAACTGTACAGGTCAAAATCCAGGTGCAAGAATGAGCACTAAACCCACACATTATTCTCATGCTGCTGAATAAATGTACATACAAGAGCTTGAAAATAAAAGTATTTTTGACACTTAGCATTGCTATAGGTCATCTTCTTGAAAAGATAAAGACATTCATCTGTTTTTCTTCTGGTGACTTAGCAATTTCAACTTAAACTTGAAGTCAAGTGAATAATAACTGTTCTCCAACCCTAACTATAGTTTAAGACAATGTATAGAAACCGTGGATGATTTGCAGATATAGAAGTTGTAGCTGACTGAACTTTTCTCTAGGACCTTTAAATTATTATGGATGATTATGCTAATTTGAAAGAGGCTAGAAAATTTTTCATCCACTAACAATTTTATCCATGAATCCTGAATGAGGATACACATGTTGAAATTATTGAATATTGAATATTGAAAATACATTGAAATTTTTTTCTTGGTTTAAAAAAGAATGTAAAAATTTCAGTCTTTAATTTCTATAGTGTTTTATTAGTCTTGGTTTTTCAGAAAAACTATTTGGACAGTTGACACTTTTCGGAACAGTTTGCACTTAGCTGTCAAAATCTCTTTAAAATGGGGGGGGGGGGGAAGATTTTCTGTGAAATTCCCATTTGCCTTGTGCTCTGAGTAAGCCAGGAGGACTCTATCAGTCTCCTCTCCTCCTGCAAAGCCGGGGGGATGTCTGTCTCCTACTGACTGAGGAACAATAAGAAAGTTTTTACACAGTGTTACACAGCCTGCTCAGCAGGGATGGGTTGGTTTTTGATCAGCTCTGGTCATTCACTTGCTGTGTTTTACTGGGGATGATGAGTGATCCCTGCTTTCCATACCCGAGTATTACTAGTCCGAGGAAAACAAACGAGCAGGAGCAGTAATAAATACAGCAGAACTGTTGAGTCTTTATTCAAAAGCAGGATCAGATTTCCCGGGAAGTCTTTTCTGGCACAATATCAAGACAGGCCCTCTTTCTGACAGTTTGCCTTCTAAACTTTACACAGGAGACATAGAGAGGAAAAAAACTAGACAGGTTCATGAAAAAAACAACAAATAAGGGAAATAGCTCTGTTGGTACCCCTACATCAGCAGAGCTACTGTCAGTTGCTGGGCCATTCTGTGAAGAACTGACAAAGCTCATCAACCCCTTTATTGCAGGGGGTTTGGAACTAGATGGTATTTAAGGTCCCTTCCAGCTTAAACCATTCTATGGTTCCACAAACCCAGATGTGGGACAGGGAAGGGAGAAGACGGAGTTGTTTTCCAGAAGGATAAGAAGACTTTATATCTCACTTTGAGTGTGGTTCAACTCTGCAAAATATAAATATCTTAAAGTGGTATAAGTTCTTTAGGTGAATCTCGCTTTGCATTTAATATATTCAGTAGGTGCATCTGCCTAATTATTAATTTTTCAGTTGGAAACAGGGGCTTTGATTCTCTCTGCAGTCAGCCATGCCGTCAATTCTCTTCATTTTTAGAGGACTGAAGTTAAGTGAGAAAATCTCACCCCTTTTACAGAATCAGCCTGATGATTTCTTCAGGAACCCTTAGTGAGAGAGCTGGACGAATGTTCTTTCCATATAGAGCGTGTTGGATTAATTTTGACTTTTTTTTTTTACTTTTCCCTTGTCTGTTTTTGCAAGGCCTTAAGGAACTAAAAAATGCTGAGAACTAAGATTAAAAGTTGGTCCCTGACTCCCAAAACGTGACCAAGAGCAACTGCCCTCTGCCTCCTTCTCCTAGTGGCACAGGGGCACTATCTAGAGTTTCCATGATCTAATCCTCAACCAACAGAAATCAGCTTGACACTGCTAAAGCTAATGGGAATGCTGCTTTGTAGCTGCAAATAAAGATCTGGGCCTCCAGTCACAAGCATTTATTGTAGGTTTATTGGCCTGTAAAGGGAGCCTGAGGATTTTTTTTTCTTCCTGAAGGTATGGGCCCTTTGTATTTTAAAAAGTTATTGGCACATTAAGTTTAATTGAATGTACAACTTAATTACTGGGAGCCTCTCAGACCAGAACACATGCTGTGCACTTGAAGTCTGATGCATCTGCAACCACACAACTTTGCAGGGATGCTGCTTCTCAGGGATGAGGGCTCCTCTCTGCTGAGACAGGCAATTCTCACATCTCCTTCCACCCTCTCCCAGAAAATCTGCCCTTAGGACCTCTGAGTTATGATTCTTTGGGTGGGATGCTCTTATTTTTCCTACTGATTTTCACAATTCTCACTCAGAACATATGCCAGATTTATACCAGATCCCCTCAGCCAAGATAGTTACCAAGTAGGAAATGAGTAGTTGCAGCTGACCTTGTTTTTGGCACAGAGAAATTGCAAAGTCCCTTTAAAGAATCTTTAGCTGCATCGTGAGGATATCTGCCTATGAAAGAGAAAAGTGCTGTTGCCCCTGAAAATCCTTTCCTGGACTTGCTGCACTGGAGGTAGGAAGCGACAATTCCTCATCCCAGAAGTACAATGGCAAAGTCTTCGATACATTCTGTTCCTCAACGTGTTAAGGAGACATTTAACAGGTACTTCTAGAGCCCAGTTTAACATTTTCAAGTGTGTTTTTCCTGTTGTGTTTTCTGCTTCCCCCTCTCTCTTCCACACATCCTGCGCTGCCACTGATCTTTCCAATCACAAGAAAATATGACATCCCAGCCAGGGAAACATGGTGTCTGCATTAATTTATTCTCCTCTCTGCATGAGAATTATGCTGAGCTGAAGGGTTTCCAACAGCCTCCCTCCCTTGTCTTGTCTTTTTTTTTCCTTGTTTTATTTCCAGACACTGAATTTACAGAAACAGCTCAAAAAGCAATGGCTGGAGCAATGCTGAACCCATTACTGCCAACTGATCGTATTCACCTGAACAGGAGCTATAACGTTGATATATGGTGTCAGCAATAAATATGTTAAGAACAAAAAAGTGTTGAAGAAAAAGGTTTAACACAGCTTGAAATTTTTTTGCCATCTGTCCACTGTGATAAGGTCATGTCCCTTAGAGCCAGTTGGCTCCACATTACTGTGGCTCTGATTAACATTAAATGAACAGTTTAAGACTGTGGTTGCTGCATACTTGTGATTGTGGGGATTTAAGATTGTTCAAACAAACCCTGTGTTCAACCAAAACATATTTACGTTGTGGGTCAATGGAGTTCAAAACATGCCTAGACTTCATCCTAATTAGACAAATAGTTTTCAAGCCTTAAATATCGTAACAGACATGCAATTAAAAATATGCTCTTCCCAGAATCACATTTTTTTAATTCCATCATTACTGAAAATGTTCCTGTCACAGTGGATTTTTTACTAGGCTTTTGTTTATCACAAGCAAAATCAAGACATGTTCAAATATCATTCTTTGCAATTAAAATAATGAAGACATTATGGAGTCTTCAATAAGTCCTGACTTGAATTCTAAGCAAATGAAATAACTAATTCTATCATAATTTTATCTCATCAAGTTTTTTTTTTTTTAAAGAAATTTCTAGACTCCTTGGCAGTGGTTAAATACTTATTCACTAAAAAAGCTTAAGCTGAAATTGCTAAGTCACCAGAAGAAAAACAGATGAATGTCTTTATCTTTTCAAGAAGATGTGTCAAAAATACTTTTATTTTCCAGCTCTTGTATGTACATTTATTCAGCAGCATGAGAATAATGTGTGGGTTTAGTGCTCATTCTTGCACCTGGATTTTGACCTGTACAGTTCTCTGTATCCTACGTATATCCAGTATGTATATTTTAAAGCCAATGGCAGGCAGACTTTATTTCTCTTTGTCAAGCTACAGCCATTCTTAAGAAATTCTTTCCTTCATGGTAATTACTGGCTTGCCTAATAAAGGCCAGTAAAGCTACAAAATTTTGTGCCTTATGTCCAAGATCATAACAGAAATAATCTTGGGAGCTTTAAGAAAACACAGCTTTATTCTTCTCTGTGCCCAAATGCACCATAAAGGGAGATTTATCTGGATGCTAATGATGTCTATTATGTGCTTTAGGAAAGTGACCAGAGAAAGCAAGCTGCTCATTCAGGGAGACATTATCACTACTGGCATTCTGACACCCTCGATAAAAAACAGCAGCAGCGTCACTATAAAATCTTCCTTAAAATCGTCATGTTTCTATCAGCAGTTTGCAGGAGAAAGCCATAGGCATTCATCTTGCAGGACCTTGCTGGCACTTCTGATTTCCTCTGAAAGGTTTTAATTGAGGTCACCAGGTGCCATGAAATTTAGCATAAATACAGTTTAGAAGAATTCTCTCTTTGAGAATTACACAGCTAGCAGAATTCACTGGGGCCCTTACCGCCCTGCCAGACCTTTGGTTCACTCAGGGTCCTAGCAAAGTTAGACACAATAATGTTGCTCTGTAATTGATGGCAAACTCTGCTTCTTCTTATATCAGCTCATCAATTAAATATGACTCCTACAATCTTGAGGAAGGTCTGCACGACATGAATCCGTGAGTCTGACATTTCTCTCTTCTGCCACTACCTCTGCAGCTTTAGATTAGCTCCTGAACTTTTTCTGTCCCAATTTGCCCAGCTGCTAAACAGGAATAATCACATTATGTCTGTCCATTTGTATAGTACATTGGTTTTGAGTGCACATCACTTACTGCATTAATTTTCAGTATTTAGGACAAGCAGGTAGTAATGACACATGGGAGAAGTGGTGGGGACAGGACAGAAACAAGCACAGAGTGTGAAATGGAGAGCAATGTTCCCTGCTTGGAGGTCTTTGAAGTGAATAAAACATGAACAGGAGAAAACTGCACTCTGGGTTACAGGAGACAACTGCACTCAGGGTTGCCAGGTGCTAGGTGAAGTGCTCACCTAGAAAAGCTCAAAGCCTCTTATGCGCTCTGTGTGTTTCAAGTGGACTTCCGGAGCCTGAAAGCTGGTTGAGTTGCAACATAGATCACAGAATCACAGAATCACAGAGTATCCTAAGTTGGAATGGACCCACAAGGATCATCAAGCCCAGCCCCAAAAATCAAGCTGTTTGCCTGAGAAGGTTGTCCAAACACTTCTTGAACTCTGCCAGCCTTGGTGCTGAGACCACTGCACTGGGCAACCTGTTCAGTGCCCAACCACCACGTGGGGGAAGAAGCTTTTCGTGATATCCAGCCTAGGTGTAGATGAAAACATGGGATAAAAAGCCAGTTCTTAGAGGGTGTTTTATTTCCTTATTCTAAAATTGGAACAATTATCACCAAAGTAGAAATGTTAATGAAATAATCCCAAAATCATAAACTACTCCAAAGCATCCTGGTAAACTATAATATTCTAGCAGTCTCGCAGGAAATCCCAGATATACTGAGTCATAAAATTCATTATGCCTGCAAATGACTGTGGGAGGGATCCCTGTAGTTACCTGTACTGGGAAGGGAAGGGAGGGAGGTTTTCCCTCCAAAGACCCTCAACTACAATAAATTATCTTATTCATAAAAAAAGCCCAGCCTTCATTCCAATATGGAATATTGATAAGGACTAGACTATAACCAGGACTTTGAAGCATAAATTGAGAAACAAGTGCTTCAAGCCTGTTTTTAATATGCTATTTGGTCATAAATCTGACTTTCCAAAATTATCACCTGTTAGGGAAAACTTAAAATGTAACCCAGCCTTGTGAATTTGGAAGGTGTTGTGATTCCTAAACTCACAGAATGGTTTGGGTTACACTGGACCTTAAAGCTCTTCCAGCTTCAACCCCCTGTCTCTGGCAGGGACACCTTCCACTAGACCAGGTTGCTCCAAAGCCCTTCCAACTTGGATTTGAACACTTTCAGGGATGAGGCAGCCACAGCTTCTCTGGACAACCTCCTTCTGGTTCTGATTCCAACCCATCTGTGTAAAAAGGTGAATCATTTAATCACAAATAATTCAGCAAAAATTAGGAAGATCTTCTTGGCCCATCAGTAACTCTCATGGTGGTGTGGAAAACAGGAACTGCTCTGCAATGTTGACAGGGCTACAAAACTTCCAGGTCTCCACAGACCATAAATCTTGATTAGTTCTGTAACTAATCCAGCCTCATACAGTTTTTAACACCTTAACAAGGAATATCACCCCAACTTTCCTTTGCTAACCACAGTTGTTGAATTTCATGAGGAATACATCACCTGTTGTGTTAAGCCCAATTTAACTTTTCACATGCCTTTTAAATTCCCAAAGCACAAAGATTCTGGCGTCTGACTCGGTCTGATTCGATTTCGTAAAGACTCACAGTCCAATCTTTCAAACTCGCCATGCAGCTGAATGAAAAATTCTCTCAAAGGATGAAAACCCACGTGAATTCCAGACAAATGACTTCTGGACAGCTGGCACAGAAGACTCTGAGCAAAACGCAATGGAGCTGTTAAACTGTGTGAATCTTCAGATGAAGCTTTGGGAAGCTGCAGAGCTCTGATGCTGCCACTTCCACCAAGCCAGAAGGGAGGCTGTCACACTGCCTGCTCCCCAGCACCGTCAGCCCTGGCATGACAAGCTCTGCTCGTGATAACAGCGAGAAACCCCGGGCTGGGGGCTTGTTGTCAGCATTAGGTGCGGTCTTAAAACAAGGTGCAAATACAAGGCTCTGCTCTGGAGGTCCCTCTCCAGGTATCACTCTCTTTTCTCTCTCTGGTGCAGTGATTTACAGCCTGGTCAGCACCCTGCATGAGGCAGCAGTGGGGGGAACGGAGCCAAGACCTCACCTTTCCATTTCACACCCCACAGAGGAGTGTGAGAGTGCTGTGACAGGTCTCCTCTCTCTTTCAGGGGCAGGAAATCTGTGTAACAACCCAGCCCTTGGGGAGTGATTCACCCAGGTGGGTACTGATGCACACAGAGGCTGGTTAAAGAAATTCCCTCTCTTGCTGTTACATTTTTCTGAGCATACTGCCCTGGCAGTTATTCACATGCAGATCCCCCTGAGTGAACAGGTATTACTTTTTCAATCATAAATTCACTTTGTGTTGTAGCTTTCCCCTACTGAACTTCTTTTGTCCATTGTAAAGCATGTTTTGAGAATGGCTTTATTTCCAGCTGTATTTGTGAAAAAAAAAAAAAAAAAAGTTTTGCTCAAAATCTGGCTCTTAAATTTTTTCACACTAAGGTTTTGAAAAATTTATTTTGCTTTTTTCTGTCTCCTTCCCTGAAAGAAGTGAAAATATTCTTTTACCTGAAAAAAAGACAGACAGAACAGATCTTACTTCTACCAGTAGCTTATGAGGACATCTGAAATAAGGTTGTTGTGAGCTAAGACTGTTATTTTAAAGGTCCAGTCTCAAATTAATAGTGAGAAAATGGCAAATTACTTTTATTCCTTTTTTTTTAAATTTCAAGGTAACTTTCATATTGCATGAAAGTGAAATTTGTGTCACAACAGTTTATCTTTTAATATTTCCAGGCTAAACTCACCACCCTCCCTGTTTAATTTTAGAGGGGAATTTGCTCCCAGAAAATGTGGTTGAAAACATCTGCAAAACCTCTTATCCACAAAGTTATCAAAGCTTTTGTAAAAGAAGAATACAAATATATGTGTACACAGAAACATAATCATATATATGTATGTATGTATGTACTACATGCCTTTAAAAAAGGAGTTCTCTGCCAGGTTTTGTTTAACTTTCTTTCCATTGGTATCAGACAAACCTCTCTCAGTTTATTGAAAATACACTCCTCCCTTCCCAGTCCAGCAGATTCTGAATTTGGGGCCTGGGAATACACAGGAGTGGGCATGGATCTGGTGTGGGTGTTCCTGCTGCATGCCAGGTCTGGAAGGAGGAAAGAGCCCATCACTACAGGAGCTGTAAATGAAGTTTATTTACCCAGATCTGAGCACTCAGAGAAGCCTTCCTCTGGAATAAATCACAAATTTATTCTAAATTGCCATCTATCTGCAAGATGCCAATAAACGGAACAGGAACATACTATTGCACAGCACAATAAAAATAAATACTATTCAATATGCAATATATCAGAAGAGATAATTACACATACCCCCAAGGCAAGCAAGATTTAGCAAAAAGACTGTTTGATACTATTCATAGCATTGCTTGATGGGCTCTTTGAAATAGCCATAAATCCTCTGTTTTCCTGGCAGATGGAAATAAAGCCAAAGTGATGCATCGGTTAGCCTCAAAATAAGTCCACTGATATTCAGCAAAAATGTGAGATAATGACCCCAAATTCTATATTCACCAGGGAAATNCAGGTTCTTTGCAATCCCGTCCAAAGCATTTACACATAAGGTGGCTGCCCCCCCGTTTTATGACAGCAGTAACAGGATATTTGACTACNACAAAGCTAAAAAGAAAAAGAAAAACAACAAGAGCTTCAGACTGTTTCAGTTCAGCAGGTGGCTGAAGTCCAATGGAGCAGATAAACCCAGGGGGTTGGACCTATATGATCTTTCAGGTTCTTTGCAATCCCGTCCAAAGCATTTACACATAAGGTGGCTGCCCCCCCGTTTTATGACAGCAGTAACAGGATATTTGACTNTGGAAATAAAGCCAAAGTGATGCATCGGTTAGCCTCAAAATAAGTCCACTGATATTCAGCAAAAATGTGAGATAATGACCCCAAATTCTATATTCACCAGGGAAATTCAGTGCACTCTGTGCTTAATTTTCAATGCTTAGTTATGTAGTCTTCCTTGTGCTGTCTACAGCCATTGTTAGTCTGACATGATGAATTGCCTCCTCGCGTATCAGCAAGGATAATTATTCTCTGAGCAGCTCACACAGCCGCCCTCGTCGCACACAGAGAGAATGCAAAAGTCAGGAGAGTTTGGCAAACNTATTAAAGAAAAGCTTTAGCTGGAGCAGTTGGTGTGTGTGTATATGTTGTGACTGTCTCAACAGTGACACTGGATGACCCTTATCCCTGCAATTGGCCAGGTGGAAGAGGAAGTGATACTAAGGCGTCACAGTTCTCTTCAGCCCTTGCGCAAGATCCACAGCCTTTGTAACATCTCTTTGTAACTCTTGTTATCCCTAATTTACATATAAAATGGCTGCCCTCCCCCATTTATGATAGCAGTAACAGGATATTTGACTACAGTCTCACCTCCACTTCTCCCATAAGCATGAATTTGACATTTTAAATCCTTCATGGCAGAGGCTGAGAACATGACCACCTTACAGACGAGCTGGAGGGCTTGCTCCTCTCTGCTCCCCAAAGCAGAGATGATATTTCGGTGAGATTTGTGTCTCTAACTACATCAGAACATACCCAGGAACACTTGTACATAGCACTATGCCCTTACATTTTTCAGGTCTAGTGAATTTGTCACCAACAATTTAACAAGAAACTATAACTTGTTGCTCCAATAAACAGCATTGTTTGTGAATCTGTGTTCTTGAAAGTTCCTATGAGCTTGGCCAGACTTATAGTGTCAAACTGGCAAACTGTATTAATTGGAAATTTGTGATTGTGACCAGACTAACAGTGTAACCCACACTCTTGGTGCATCTGGGATCTTACTGAACATAACCAGACTTAAACTGCTGAATTGGTTCTAATCAGAGAACCTGGCCCCTCCAATCTCAGAGGAAAGCAAGAGGTTTTATTTTTTTCCAAATTTCTATACTCTCAACACAACCTCTCAGCAGGGTACACGGTGGCTGCAGTAAAAAAAAGGGTAAATCCCACTCTCTGTGCAGCTCATTGTCAGGTGAAATGGGTTCGCTTCCTCAGCCAAGCCAGCTGATGGGCAGTGCTGACGTTCACAGCATGGAGGGGATGAACTCGAAACCTGCATGAGAGAAGGAGTGAAAAGGAGAAAAGCCAGCAAGGGCAGGGAGAGATAACACCACTGTTATTGATTTTTTTGGTGTGAAAACTGTTCAGATATTGTGATAGGATGGTAATGTAAAAAAAAACCCCACACAGATGAACAGGCAGATACACTAGAACAGATTGATTTTTCACTTTTATTTGCCTTAAATGTATCAATGGGCTTTAAGAGCTAAAAAAATACCTAAAAACTCTCGACTTAGGCAGCTTCTGAATTTCTGAGGGCTAGTATGTGCCAAATATCCCTCCTCACCTCAGCCTTCATTAATAACTGTAATATAGTTCCCCGAGGACCTCTGACACTGGAATTGGCCCCATTTACAAAATACCATTTTATTGCTGATAAGAAGCTCAGCCTAAGAACTTATATATACGTGATATGGGCAAGAAAAAGTGTGGAAGTAACGACAGATTTTATCTCCATCACCAGGGGTAAGGAGACATAGAAAGGCTAAGTGATTTTCTCAGCCTATGGAAGTACTGAGACCAAAACACCTCAACATCTTCCCGCTGGCAGCAACAGGGTTCATGCCATGAGCTGACTGGAAAGGATGGAGATATGCACTGAGAGGGATGGACACACTAGAGACCTGGAAGGCACAGGGCTTGGCTTGTGAAAGGATTATGTTGGTTATTTTTGTTACTTTGCTGTACTGAGGGGGAGCTGGATCTCCGGAACCTTTGAGAGTTTGAAGCCAAGGTTACAAACCTGCTCCTTCCTGAAGGGTAAGTGGAAAAATGGGACTTAGTCAATAAGAAGACATCAGCTGAAATCTTTCTTTGCAGAGTAAATGATCTGCAGACCCATTTCTCTGGAAACCTGCATGAATCTCTACTCTTCAAGATGTCTTAGGCAAAAAGCAAACAAACACCTAAGCTTGCCCCTTCTTCACGCTTTCACCCACCACCTCCTCACAATCATTTTTGTAGAAGTTCTTTGTGCTTTCCTTTGTATTTTTCATTTTTCTTCATCCTTCAGTTTTTGAAAAATCTGTGTTCTCAGTAGTCACATGGCAGCTGCAATCATAATTGCCTGGAATAAATATACTGCAAACTGCTGCTGTGCTGTTTCTCTACATGCAATATAAAACTGAAACATGTGCAAAACACCTAAAGAGGATAATGTCTTGTAAGGAGCTGCAAAAGGTAATTATGCCAAAGGAATAGTGGGTCATTGACATGGCCTACACATTTATGCTACCAAAATATTGAAAACAACAATTTTGGCTGAGCCCAGCTCTCCAGTAATTGTCTTTTAAATTGCATAACTATGCCAGGATTAAACGCTCATACTTTGTACATTGTAAAGTGCATGCAGCGAGCACCGTAGAACACCTATAAAATATTCAAGGAGATGATAATACTTTACCTACTTACGGTCTTCAGAGTAGTTTTTTGTGGTTGGTTGGTTTTGTCTTCGTCTTTTTTTCCACTGAAACATATTCTCTATTTCCTTTCAGTTCTCAGAGCCTTCCAGTCTTTGTGTTGTCTACAGGAGCTCAGGCTGTTCAGAGGTCTATTAATCTAACACTTGTTTTGATCTCCTTTCTTTATTTTACCCCCAGCACTTCCCTTACTCTCCTTTAGCATCCACTACAGAAAATACTTTTGTCATAGGCCACAGGAAAATGTGATGATAAGCATTTGATTGCTGACTTCTCTCTAGCAATAATGCATTTAGTGTGAAGTATTTATTAGGAGGAAATGAAAGATTCAGGCTTTTTGAGGAACGGTGGCCAGCTTTCAAGATTAACTGACAAGAAAATATATTGTACACCACTAATGGGAGATGTGTCCCATACTGCTGCTGTTGAAGCTGCCACACAAAATAATGGAATATTCTACAAAACATGTCTACAAGGTAATTTATATAGAACCAACACTTGTCATACTGTTGGAAGTGAGTGACCTATGCTGTTCTGTTGTGCTCCACAACCTCATTAGTTATAGTGGCTGTGGGGAGCTGTATGGACAGGTGTCCTGGGACCCTGTGATGGAGAGAAAAGGGATCATAAAGCCAGACCCGAGCTGACTGCTGTCTAAGGCCATTGCAGGGCACATTTTTAAAGTTCCAGTGAAAAGTTCCTATAGAGAATTGTCATAGTTAACACACAACCCCTGTTTCGAATGCTGCCCCCAGCCAGGATGTGAAGGGGAATGACCTGTGTTGCACCTCACAGGCTGATCAGCTCCCTTCCTGCAGTGTCAGGGGAGGACAAACCCAGAGTTAAACATGCTCATGGGATTTGAGAGTGTATTGCTCCCCTTCCCCTTCTAGCCGTGCCCCCTTTATATCCTTATTTCCATGTCAATACTGGACTGAAAATGGCTCACTCCAGCAGAACATTTGAAATAAAGGGCCCTGCCTCTTTCATAGAAGGATTTTCTCCTTCTAGGATATGATAAACTGAGGACAGGGATGGGGATCCTATCTTGTGACAGGCACTCTGTCACTTCACAAGGAACAGTGCATAGCCCCAGCCACCACCAACAGTCAACATCTGAGCACTAAGCAGGAAATTTCTAAATCTAATTCCAGTTTTTCCAACTCACCATTTATTTACCTCGTCAAACCTTGTGCTCATCATCTCCGAAAGCATGCTGGTTACCAGTGGCTTGAGATCAAGGATATGACAATACAGAAATTTTACCAGGAACAAAGCTTTGATGAGATGGAATTAAAATCTAGTCCAAATCACCTTTAATCTGTCATTAAAGAAGTACAGGATTAAATTTAGAGATTATGGAAACATTCATGAGCACATACTTGGTCGAACAATTGCTATTAAATGAAACCCTCTCTTCGTTCTCTTAGCACTTTGGCAAACAACTTGAGAAAGAAAAATGCAAAACTGATCAAAGTACATGTGTAACTAATTACCTGATTTTCCATCCTTCCTCCCCTCTGTGCCGGCATTAATGATGAACATGAAATACAGGAGTGAGAGCAGATCAAAAGAACATTACCTGAATGTGCATGAATCTCTTATATCTCCCCTTTCCTCCCAAGACTACACTTCTCATCTCTCTTCTGATTTTAGACGCTATTTCACATCTGTTATTCTTTTTTGTCTGCTTTTGGTTTGACAGGACTGCATTGCACATACTGGGAACGTGAACCAACGATTATTTCAGTGTGACACATTCACTTGATTTTAGCTATCCAAGCTTGCAAAATTTGACCAGTGAGTCTAAATTTGATTCAAAATGAGGACTAAGTTTTCTGTTAGATCGCAATTCAAGACCTCTATCTCAGTTTGAATCTGGCAGCCTCGTGAGCTTAGGAGATATTGGAATGACTTTCTGATCCTGTGTGGGTTTTTTTCTTCCCTTTGTGCAAGCAGCAGAACTCTCATGAGAATATCCATCTTTATGACAATGTCTCTATCTCTTCCTGTAACGCTGTTGAAGAATGACTTTCCTTGTGGGATTTCAGCTTCTTTCAGGCTGTAATCAACAACAACACACTTCCCCATCCAAACCCCACACAAAACACACAACAGGAAAAAGGACATAGTGCATATTCCTTAACTTTATGACGGAAATCACATAAAATGCCTGATGCTGCCCAACATCAAAGTGTGCTCACCCATTTTATTTTACTTTCTGTTGGTATTTTTTCTCCCTCTGTGCCCCCGTGGTAGATCTGACAATCTTTTAAGCAGCATATTATGCACTGGGCACGAGCTAAGGACCACTCAGCTGAGCATTCAAAACACTTGGTCAGTCTGAAAGACCCCCACAACTCCTCTTTTCTGTGCGCTCTGAACCAAGTTCCCGGCCCACTTTTTTCAGTCCATGTAGCATCTTTGCCAGAACGTTCCTAATGCTGCTACTATTTTGTGGATTTAGCTTTTGCAAACACGAATTTGTGCTTTGGTTCCTGCACAGTGCCCCTTTGTTTCAGTTAATCCCAGCACAATTGCTCCAATACACTTGTTTTAACCACAGAACTTCCCTGTAACAGAAGACCCTGCTTGTGTTGCCTCTATTAACTAAGAATAACTGTCGATGAAATTACATCCTCAAGGCCTCTTTCATTAGTTTCTTTTGAACTTCTGAATGCTTTCCCAGGGATTTGATTGCTTTTAGACTGGCACTTCCTAACAAGGCTTTTGATGTAAACGTTCATGCCACTGTTACTATGACAATAGTGTAATGCTGCAGCAGCATTAATTGGAATTTTGATTATTTCCTTGGCTCAGAACACTCTACGTTTTAATAACTGGTTCAACTGTGCTTCAGATCTATGCTGCAAGGCAAAGCTGAAATCTTTATTTTGAATTAACAAAGCTGCTGAAGAGGAATAAATGGAAGATGGAAGTGACATCATAACATCAACACATCCAATATTCCTAACTATTGTTTATATGATTCATGAAAATTAGTCATTGTATAGAAAAGATGCAAATTTTCTTACATGCTAGGAAATTGTTACATAACTCTCCTGATTCTTCTACCCAAATTAAGTTTCTTTCAGATGTTAGAAATTATGAAAAAGCATAAATGTGAATTCCCCAAAAACAAAGTATAATATATTCATGTTTGACTAGGAGGGGACAGGGGACCTTTGTAAAGGAACCAGTTACCATCCCTGCCAACTTTTAACATTTCTCATTCCTCATAATTTGAAGGTGCAGCATATAACAAGGCGAGTCATGAATGTTTGATGAGAAATATTTAACTTCTCCTGTCCCAGCTTTGTATTAAATCCCAATTAGATATTGTCAAGGGACAGAAATGAAATGTATCACAAAATTAATTAATCTCATTCAACACTCTTTTTCGCCAAAATTAATCCCCAGTGTTGATTCTCAATAATTCATTGTATTTTGACTACAGGTATGTGTGTGTGTGCATATTTACACATACATCCTTCTTTACTGAAACCAACCTGGACATCTTTTAAGCCTAATTCAACATGTTTTTAAGTCATTGCATAGCAGTTTTCAATTCCTTTTATATTTTTTTTTCATTTATCTTCCCATATTTCAGCCAATATCCTTTTAGAAAGCTCAGTCTAATTCCTGAAGAGGGAATGCAGCAGGACCAGAAAGAAGTGAAGAAGGGACTTCGCCTCAGAGGTTCCCAACTAAATTGTGCAGGCTTTTTTTCTTTCTTTTTTTTAAAATTTCTTTTTGTTCGTTTGTTTGTTTGTTTGTTTTGGTAAATGTAACTGTTGGAAAACCTTCCAGTAAAAATTCTTCAATTTTTGTGATTTTTTTCATCCCTGATGAAGAGAACAAATTGTCAGGAATAGTGATGAGCTGTATAGCCTGTGTGCCCAGTTCATCTCCACCTGGCACCATTACAATAAAATGCTGGCCTTTGGAAGCTTCTCAGAGCCTTAAAAACAATCACCTAAATTCCCCACCTACAAAACCTGTGGCCATTATCCTGTTCAGTAATTTTTTCTCCACAATTAAAAAGCTCTTAGTAGCCTAGTCCCCAGAAGTCACCCATGTTGACACGACCAATAAAACAAACCACAATATACACATATAACGTTATAAAATCTTTCACCTCCTAAGCAAAATCGAAACACATGGGATTTTTTTTTTTCTTTTTTTTTTTGTGTTGCAAAGCACATTCCTATATTACTGCAGACATGTAGGGATGCATATCTCCAAGAAATCGATGGGAACTGTCTCGAGTGGTTTGATCAATGACTGCCCCCGCCCATTTCAGGCTGGACATTCATCTCCTGTTGTTCTTCAGACAGTTTACAGATTAATAATGAAGCATAAAACCAAGTTAGTGGTAACATATG
>VZRJ01006841.1:82593-94983 GCA_013397565.1 Ptilonorhynchus violaceus
TTTTTTTTATTTTGCACACCATATTCCATGTGGTCCTAATCCTCCGTGTAGCTGCATTTAAGACACAGCTACTTGCAATTCATGGCAGAAAGTTTAGAAACAATTGCTAATGCTTGACAAACTTTTCAGTAAAAAAATATCACTAATATCCAACCAAAAACTGCCCTGGTGCAGCTTGAGGCTATTTCCTCTTGTCCTATCACTTGTTCCTTCAAGTGCTCCTCATAAGGATTGTGCTCCAGACCCTTTCCCAGCTCCACTGCCCTTGTCTGGGCACCCTCCAAGACCTCAATGTCTTTCTTGCAGTGAGGGGCCAAAAACTAAGCACAGGGTTCAAGAAGAGATTGCCCTTTTGATCATCACACAGAGAATGATCTACTAACCAGATTTCCATACTGCAGCTTTGCAGGATTCTATACCCTGCTCCTTCCACAGCACCACTGTGGTGAGATGCTCAGCTTACTGCTGGTAGGAGTTTCAGAGCTCCTGTAAAACCTCTGAATTCCCTCTCTGGAAGTGGCCCATAGTGCTTCTTGTTCCTGAAATAACTTCTAGATTTTTAGCATTGTCTCACAATTTCAGACTCTCTTTGCAAATTCAACAATCAATTCATCCCTTATGAAATGGTGGAATCCTCATTATCCATGCAACATTTTCAGAAATTCACTTTGGAAGTCAGTAGTCCTCATATCCCCATCTGCATTTTTGCAGTTCTGTCTCAACACCTGTAGTGTTACATCATTATAATGTAAACGTTTCTCTTAATATTCTTGTGACCACTATTAAATAATTTAAGGGCACTGCCTGCATTCTCCACAGGAAAAAAAAAAAAAGAAAGCTTAAAAAATAACCTTAGAAAGTACAATTTATGGCATTTGAAAAAAAAAAATAGAAATATGGTCAAAAATCACAACAAAGTCCCAAAAGGAGATGTCTGGAAGCCAGCCTCCTGGGAATAGATTTCCTGGTTTAATTGACAGTGGGAAAATTTAAGGTTGTTTAATAAGCTTCGTGTTTCCAGTCTTGCTCAGGCCCAGAAGTCAACCCAGACCTCTCTGCTTGCAAACATCAACAGAGGGTGTGCAGTTAACCCTTGGAGCCTGCAGTGCATTGCAGTGCCCTGAAATTCTCCTCTTTCCTGCAGGACAATCTGTTACACCCCGGTGCCATCGCCAGCTGGCAGGTAATTTTCCTGTGGAAGACTTTTCTTCCCAGTAAGCGCTGTCATGGTAATGTTCGACCCCAGCCATGTAGTTAAAAGAAATTGAAAGGAATAGTCATTTCCTGAGGATGTCTCAACCCACCCAGAGACAGCCATGCAAGGTGGGATAAATCGCTTTTGGAGGTACTTTCATCTCTTTGCCAATTAGAAATTAGACTACACACCAGTCTTTTTATGTGCATAAAGCTTGTTGGGATAAATCTTACTCTAAACATTTGAGTTCTGTGACAGGCAATTCCAGTAACAATAACTATAAGGTTGTCTGAGGTAGAGATACACTGGAAAACCAGATATTGTCGCTCACAGATTATGGGGAAAGAAAGAGAGGAACATGGTCAGGTTTAACTTTACACATAATGAACTTATAGAAGGAAAGACAGGAGAATCAAACTCTCATTTAGGATTAAGGAACAAAGACGCAGCTTGAATCTCCGGGATGTGGACAGACAAAGAGTAACATTATTGATCAAACAAGTCATGTAGCTGGCCATGGCTATTTAGAGTAAATCCCCAAATGCCAGCATCCCACCTTTTAGAATAGCTTAGTTGGGATCCAGTGGAAGGCATTATCTGTGGGTTTAATTTTACTGCTGCATCAGGAGCTTTTGAAAAGTATGCTTTCAATATCCCTATAATTCATTGTAGATCATGGAAAAAAAAAAAAAAGGACATTTCAAATGAAAAAACAGGACAGACTCTAAGAAAAAATAGCAATGAATTCTATTCCACACAAAGGAAAAAAAAAATAATTGAATGCTTCATGAAATGCCTTGTGGTAAAATACCTGACATTATCATTAGCAAGTAAATTCTAACCTTTGCCTTGTCCTAGTTTTACCCATAGAGTATTTGCATGTCAACCCACATACACAGGACCAAAAGTAGGCAGTATTTCCTTTCCTGTGGCTGTTAGCAGGCACGGAGTCATCCATTTTAAATCTTGTTAAAAACATCCCAAACTACCTACTCTATAATGAAAATTTAAAAAATAAAATTCTCATCCCCCAGCTCTCCAACCCTCTGGCATTTCCCTTCACCCCAGACTTAATGCTGAAAGACTGTTCAGTATAGGTGAGGAAAGGAATTCAGTTTACATGTTAAACAACTCAATTCCTTTTGCTTTATCTTTTGGTTTTGTCATTTGTTCAGACAACAGAAGGAGATGTTTGATATGTATTATTTATTCATCCCTTTAAAATGAAATAATTTTTTTTAAATAAGGTGGAGTAGTGTTTTTTGTTGAACATTCTCCCATTAAAATAGAGTTAAAACTTTGTCTTCAACTCTTATCTGTTTTCCAATGCCATTAACATATTTTTGTCTCTGAGTTTCATACCTGCTGTCTTTAAACCAGCTGTCCCTTAGTCCTTGGTTACCTCACCCTTCTCAGTCTATTTGGCTTCTGATTCCAGGCCTTTTGCCAGTCTTTTGGGGCTTTTGCATCCTCCTGTGTAATTCATTGTTTCAGCTCAGTGAATTCTTTGTTGCCTGCTACCCGAATAACAACAGACACTGCAAAAAGGCACTTCACTGAACTGACTTAGGCCAACACCAGAGGCAAAACCAGTCGTGATTCAGTGGTCCTGGCACACATGTCCAAAACAAGATGTCTAACTCAGGCAGCCTCAACTCCTGCCACCGCCTTCCACAGCAGAGTAAAATGGGCATCTCCAGGGAGTGTTTTCTCTTTCCTAATTCCCGTGGTAAAAGGAACCAAACACAACGAACACAAAGTTAGCTGAAGTGGGAGCTGCCAGATTAGATTATGAGTTTGATCAGGCCATGTCAAAAGTGGAACAGGACATTTTGTAGTGATAAAAATTCTGGTGATTAAAAAGTGAAAGAAGTTTCTCTGCCTCACCTGTTCAAGCAGTAGATCGTGGATACAGGGATATAGAATCCATTATTTGTTTATTTAGAAAAGTGCTTGTGTGATCCCTCCCTGAGTTTAGGAAACTAGGCACATCAAATGTCTTTTTATAATACATGAAACTGTCCTGGCTGCAAAGAGATGGACTAGGTGACTCCTTTTAAATACTTTATAGATTATTTTCTATCATTTTCTTGAATTTTCTTGGAGAAATTAGCCACAGAGGCTGGCCAAGACACGAAGCAAATCAGAATCAAACAGCAACGCCAATGAAACCCCTTACTTCAGATGAAAATGCATTTGTATATATGTGTGTGCTTAGTAACAACATAGATGGTTATGTATAAGTCTGCCTCAGTTCGAAATTCAAGTTCTGAATTTCAGGTGATAAATTATTCATGTTATTTCTCTCTGATAATCTATTTTAATTGCAATGCCACTAAGAGGACAGTCATGCATTTAAGCCGTCTTGAAATCCCATTTAGGTCCTGATTTTGTTTGTTCCATTACCCGAACTTTGCTCTTCTCCACAGATGATATTTCTCATTGACCAGCTGGAATGCTGTTGGAACCCCTAAAAGAGAACTTTCCCCCAAAGCTTACCCAGTTGTTAGTCGTCTTTGAAGCTGATTATAGCTATGTCAAGTTGTTCCAAGGTCAGGGCACAATGCTTGCTTGGCTCCAGCTCAGGAGAGAATGATGAATATATCTGAACAAAATAAGGATTAGTCCCAAATTACTATTGCATACAATGAGTGCTGCTTCCAGACAGCATCATTAGTTCACAGGAGGAGTGGAAGAGATGTATCTGACAAACAAACACATTTATCTGCCTTGGTTATAAGAGTACCTCTCTGTTTTTTAATTAGTATATGACCTCCACCTCTGCAGTTCTTCAGGGTGCACTGTGGTAGATTCGTGCTTTTTGTCCTTTCTCACCATAAGGATTATACCCATAGTGACTTTGCATCTGATTTACAAGAACCATGAAATTCTGACTGTGTGTTGACTGTATCAAAGACAGTTGTGCTGCCAAAGTGTTCACACCTGCCCCTATGCCAACATCTTCATTGGCAAAATCATTTATATGAAACACAAATAACATTTTTCCATTTTTCACTTTTTTAGTCCTCATGTCTCCTCCAAGCAAAAGGAAAGAATAATTAATGTTTTTCGTGAATAATTATAAAGTTCTAAAATTTGCAGCGTGAATATTGTTGGAAATGTTGGAAATGCCTTATTCTACCAAAAGAATTTTTCCCAAGCTACTACAGGAGGTGATACACTATATACACAACAAAACTCATTAAATTTCACACATTTTGCTCCAGAAGTCCATTCATTAAAATGTCTTGGTTTAGATACCAGATTTAATAGAATTTCTCTATAAACTACAGCTTCTTTATCTTTTCCCTGTTAGTTTCTGATGTGCTTCATTGTCAGAAGAAGGTAAATACATAACTGATGATGTGACAATTTCAGGATAATACACTGAATTTATTATCACAGTTTTGAGGAAATGTACTTTGAGAGTAAGACAAAGAAGCCACTTTTGTTTCATTCACAACAGAGAAAATGCCAAACTTACAGAATAAAAAGCTTTAGATGCTGATAAGCAACAAAATTAAGATAACAGCTTGAAAAGTGTAATGGAAAAAAAAAAAAAAAGTGGGATTAATTGCATTATTCTGAAAGAGGTGCAAAGCAGTCAAATCTTCTCACAGTTAGGTCTTGTTCTCATTGAGTTACCAGTAATTTGGCCTAAGCACAGAAGGATTTTATATTAACCACTGCCACTTCATCTTACAGTCAGATAGCAAAGACAAATCATTGTCTTCCTGTCAAGTATGCTGGGGAAAAAAAGGATTAAGAGCTATAGTTTAAATGATAAGATTGAAATAGTCTTGAAAATGCAAACATTTGCTGGCAGAAAGACAGATGTAAAGCAAACAGCCCATGATCTCTGTCTGATTTTAGAGGTTTTACAACGTGTGGTGGAAGACAAGAACTCCATTCTTTACCGTGTAATGTCTCAATAATTACTGCTTTGTTTTTCTTCTTAGTAGACTTGTTTAAAGCTGTATCAGTTACTGCCCTGGCTTCAAACACACAAAGTTTTAGCCAAACCTTTCCTTCAGGTTTGATTCACAGATGTCTAAACATTTTTCTCTTGGAATTATGATTTTGAATGGGAACAAAATACAAATAAGAGACGAAAACTACTTGTTTAATTTTCATCTTGATTATAATTTCAGTGTTCAACAGTTTTTGACTGCTACTTTGAGTGCTGGGAAAAGGACAAATTGGCTCAAAGCAAATGCTTATGTGCCACTGAACATAGAAAATGTACAATGTGTTTGATGCGAATTCACATGGAAATATGAAAACAATATTCCCCTCTTGTTTTTCATGCTGTCATTGTAGAAGAGGAGCTCCTTTTGGAGTGCCATTAGTCAGCAAACATATCCAGCAGCATCAGCCTGAAAGCAAAATGAGAGCCACTGAGTCAACTTTGAAAGTCTGAGCTAATACATACCATTTTTATACCTTATTTCAGACTGGCTGGAGTATATATCTTGGGAATGCACAAAATTAGAGACTTGTTCTAGCAGTCTTAATAGGACAAAATTACCTTTGAAACTGAGTAAAGAAAGAGAGATCTAAGATTTACAGGGACCAGACTTGAAAAAAAGGAATTAACCGTGTAAGAATTGATTTATAGCATCCAAACTCATATCTTATAGTATTATCTCATTGGCAGACACCAAAAGCAGTTCCAGCAGGGACAGCACAAGAACTCAAGGGGAAGAACTGGAATAATTGATCCCATCTGTTAGCATCCCAATCACTAGCAATGATCAGCTTAAGGCTGTCTTGAGCAAATCAAATAGATTTTCAAAGAGTGACTATTAACAGCAATATATTTACAGAGATGTAAAAATTTAGTTCCATTGGAGATATTTTATATTTCCAGCATTTTATAAAGCCAGAACAAAAGGTTTAAAACTTATCTCAGTACTTCCATGTATGACTTACATTGCATCCCAGAACTTCAGGGCTGCAGTGCACGAAAACAAAGTGTTAAATCATACTTTAGCAAAACAAAAGTAACACATTTCCATTAATAATCCAGGAATTATGGTGAATGTGGGAAACAGTTAGCTATTTATTTATTTCATAAAGAGGCTGTACCAGTTTACCAGATAATCTCCCTGCATGTGCATTGTTTGGGGGTTTTTTAAGCAGGAAATTTAAGAATTACAGATTCACAGAATCACAGAATGGTTGTAAGAGACCGCAGCGGGTCATTGGTTCCACCTCCCTTCTCAAGCAGGGTCATCCCAGAGCACAAGGCACAGGATTGGGTCCAGACAGTTCTGGAATATCTCCAATGAGGGAGACTCCACACCCTCTCTGGACAACCTGTTCAGGGCTTGGTCACTGCACAGGGAAGTTCTGCCTCCTGTCCAGGTGGAACGTCCTGGGCATCAGTTCCTGCCCGTTCCTCCTGTGCCATTGCTGGGCCCCACAGAGCAGAGCCTGGTCCCTGCTCTGAGCCCTCCCTGCACACAGGGACAGACAGGGATGGGGTCCCCTCTCAGTTGTCTCTTCTTGAGGCTGAACAGCCCCAGCTCCCTCAGCCTTTCCTCCTAAGAGAGGTGCTCCAGTCCCTTCATCATCTTTGTAGCCCCCTGGACCCAGTCCAGGAGCTCCATGTTCCTCTTGTCTGGGAGCCCAGACCTGGACACAGCTTTCCAGATGTGACTCACAGGGTTGAGCAGAGGGGCAGGATCACCTCCCTCCACCTGCTGGCAATGCTCTTCTTAATGCCCATCCAGCCCCCACATCCTGAGTTTGTCTATGAGGGTGTTGTGAGAGACAGTGTCAAATGCCTTGATGAAGTCAAGGTAGACAATGCCCACTGCTCTCCCCTCGTCCATCCAGGTAGTTATTTCAGCATAGAGGGAAATCAGGTTGGTCAAGAATGATTTCCCTTCAGTGAATCCATATTGACTACTCCTGTTCACTTGCTTGCCTTCCACGTGGGTAGAGATGGCCTCCAGAATGAGGTGCTCCATCACCTTTCCAGAGATTCAGGTAAGACTGACTGGCTGGTAGTTCCCTGCATCTTCCTCCTTGCCCTTTTTGAAGGCTTGGGTGACATTTGGTTTTTTCCAGCCCTCAGGCACCTCTCCTGATCTCCATGACCTTTCAAAGATGACCATGAGCAGCCTTGTTATGGTGTCTGCCAGACCTCTCAGCACTCCTGGATGTGTCCTATCAGGGCCCATGGGCTTGTGGATGTCCAGTTTGGCCAGGTGTTCCTTGACCCAATCCTCCTTGACCAAGGGAAGGTCATCCTTCCAAAATTCCTTTACCCTGGTCTCCTGGGCCAGAGATTCCTGAGGGGCTGTCTTGGCAGTCAAGCCAAGAAGGCATTCAATAACTCTGCCTTCTCTGCTTCCTCTGTTACCAGGGTCCCCTCTCTATTTACTAACAGGCCTACATTATCCTTCTTTTTCATTTTGTTACTGATGTAGTGGGAAAGCCCTTTTAGTTATCCTTGCCATCCTTGGCCAGATTCAATTCTGGATCGGCCTTGACCCATCTAGAAGATGAAGAACAGCTGAAGAGGGTAGTTCTGGTCTTTGCAAACCTGCAAAACAGTTTAAACAGTGAAGTGCTTACAAGGATATGAAATTAAGTAAAAGGAAGGTTGGGTCCTAGAGAGTTTAGCAGAGAAAATTCTATGCATGGAGGATAACTGATGTCCTAAATGGGACTCTGGCAAAGGCTTTCCTTACACCTGCATGACAGCATCCCCGCGCTCCTTCTTTGGAACAGGAGATTAAACAAGCCATTTGGGAAGAACAAGTGAAGATGAAGGCTCAGAGAGATCACAGAATCATTTAGGTTTGAAAAGTCCTCTAAGATCATCAGGTCCAGCCATTAGCTCAGCAGCACCGTGTTCACCACTAAACCGCATCCCCAGGTGCCACATCCGCACCTTTAAATACCTCCAGGGATGGTGACCTCACCACTACCCTGGGCAGACTTTTCCAATGCTTTACAACCCATTCCATGAAGATTTTTTCTTAATATCCAATTTAAACCTCCCCTGGCACACCTTGAGGCCATTTCCTCTTATTAGCCAGATTCACAGAAAACAGAAGCCCAGGGTTTATTGGCGTAAAACCCATGTGTGTGTTTTAGTTAATATTGCTATTTTCTAGCGACTACAACACCACCTAAAAGTCTAAACTCTAGGTACATGCAGGACTAAATTTTCCTGAAGACACACAATACTTCATGCTTCTATACACCACTGTGTATTCATAAAGAAGTTATAAATGTTAAATTACCAGCTGACCCATTAGAAAAGTAAAAGTATCAATCATCAGAATTTCCCCTGGCTGCAGGGTCTCCCCCACAGGTCCATGAAGCTGGGGACACAAGTGCCAGGTGTGCTCCCTGGGGACATAAGGAGCATCACATTCACATCATGAAAGCAAAACTCTTGCTCATTAGGTTACATATCTGTCACAACGCACTGATCAATCTTTCAGCGTGACACTTGCAGCCCGCTCAGAACAAAGACTGCAAATGCCATCAAAACACAACACAGAGCCGCAAAAAGCTTTGCTTGGGGAAAAAAAATACCCACAAAGTGACCAAAAAACCCCTCAGCAACAGAACAGAGATCCGTCAGTGCCATCCCCTCCTCCAGCCCTGTATCCTCTTCTGATGTTCACACACACAAAGATGATCACAGACAGATGGCACAGCACTTGCCAGAAAGAATTGACACTGGCATTCACCGTATTTTTTGAAACGTGGTCAGAGTGCTGTTTAAATTTTAACCTGTGGTAAAATCAGACAGGTTTGCAGGTCTCCATTGCCAGATTTGCTCTCCCAAAATTTCCAATCCTAATGAATAAACTTGAAAATGATTTTCCATGGGTTAACTGCCCTGTAGAGGAGGGAAAGAGAGGCTTTCTGCAGCTTTCCCTAGGGCATGTGAACACTTAGTAGAATCCTCTTACTTCATTAAGAACAGGAACTGTCACTGAGTCTAATGTTGTGTTATCTCATGCAGATCTTCAGAATTTATGTTTCTACTAAAATGTTGTTTATTCTTATCTTTGGGGTTTTTTTACTCCCATGCTGGATGTTCAGCAAAGCGATAACAAAAAAATTGTAGGTGAAAGATTGCCTTTAATGCTGCAGAAACTCATTGCTATAGAACATATTAGATTCTTCTAAATACATTGATTTTGACCTACCTAATTATTGAACAAATTGGTCCATTGGCATTGCTGAGCTGCACCAAACCCGAGGAAGGTCTAGTCCTGCAAGGGCAGGGGCATTTTGTCCCCATCTTCATGTTAGAGACCTCAGACAAGGAGCCAGGCAGATGGTCAGAGCTTGCACCCTGCCATCCATCCATCCATCCCTCCCCTTTCTGGGTTGCTCCTTTTAGAACAATTGATCCATCACAGGGTTGCTCCTTTTAGAACAATTGATCCATCACAGTTCACAGCGCAGGAAGGGATTTGTCTCATCTCATTTGGGAGATCTAAATCTGAGCTGGTCATCCTAGGCTTTTTTTTTTTTTTTTTGGTCAATGGAGAGAAATAGGACAAAGGGATGAGCCTCTGGAGATATTTATCTCCTAATGGTGTGAATTACTCTTTATATAAAGCCCCTTCTGTGGTGTTAGAGATCAAATTTATGCTGTGTTGTGTTATAGCTGATCCTCATACCAAGGTACCAAATGAGTCTTGAGCATGATCAGTGACCATGGTGCAGCTACAGTTCTATGCTTTAATGAAAGTGGATCCTTTTAGTTTCTCTTGATGGAAATTTCCTGTGTTTTTAACTTTAGGTTGAGTCGGAGCTGGAGAAATAGTCACTATTTATATTTCAAATGATATTTTCTAAGGCTTATTTATACAAAAGTATTTTTAACCTTTCAGAATTCGATATTTCTACACAAACTTCACATACAAAGAAAAATGAGACATTCTAAGGACTGAAAAGAAATAATTTTAAAATAAAAAATGGAACTGTTGACAAAAGGTATCATATTCCTGTGTGGTTTATTTTCCTAGACAGGGTTTCAATACAAAAATTTCTTCTATAATGTGTTGAATGGAATAAAAGAGGTTAAAAACCAAAGCAAAGTAAAATCTCACAATATTAAATTCTAATGAATGCAAAGACCTTGAAAACATCAGTGGCTCTGCAAGCCAAGTGCTGATCCTTTTGATAGAATATGCAGGAATAAAATGGTTAGTAGTTGAAATGCTGTGGCACAGTAATAATTGCTTTGCACCTGTAATTCTATCCCTCATTTCCCTATTTACTGTTTGATGCTTTTGTTTATCACAGTCATATTCCAATCTCTTCATTTGTAGTCTCTTTCAGGAAAATAAGGTATGCTGAATGCTGAAAGACACAAAAGACCATGATGATAAATTAAACAATATTTCTCTCTCACACTATTTTTTTTCTCTAAGCAGAAAAGCATTTTCTGTTCTTTGTCTTTTCTTTTTTTTTTTTTTTTTAGCAATTAATTCCTGTGTGGAATCTCAGGGTTTTTTCCTATCTCATTAATATAAAATCTTGACAACTTTTGGCAATTGTTAACACTATTATTTTACCATCACCATTATTATTAGGGTTCAAATCAAATTTTGTAAATTAATAAGCTCATATGGAACTTATCTGAATGCAACCCAAACATAATTAAGGTTTGGAAAATTTGCATTTCTGCTCTGCATGGCAGGAAGGCACTTTCTCCACACAAGTCATGAACAGAAGTTATGGAGAACAAAGGGAGATGTCAGTTACTGTTCTTGGTGAGGACTAAATTTTTACTGAACCACTGAAGTAAGAAGCACAAAAAATTGGTGGGTTTAAGAACAGAAAGAAGTTTGAAGAGGAAGACGGGAAAAAATGTCATATCTCCAGAATAAGTGTAGATTCAGATTTTTATCTACAGATGAAAATCAGACTTAAATGCAGGCATCAGAGCTTTCTGTCCTGAATGCTTGTGATCTTTGATGGACACTGTAGATCACACTCTAAAGTTATAAATGGTTTCATGACATGCTCAGGAGCCCTTCAGGGGGCCCTGTTCAGGACGTGGGGAGAGGTCTTCACTGGAGGCAAAGTTGCCACCAAGAAGACGATATAGGAGAAATGAAGGAACGGTTGGAGCAAGCGACAAAAGGAGGAAGAAAAGGCAATTTGGAGATGTTTCACCCAGGAGGTGTCCCCTGTGCTGCTGACACAATGCTTGAGGAGGAGGAAGGAGGGCACAGGGTCGGCTCAGGGTGCATGGCTTCCGCAAAGCAAGGAAGCAGCCTTTGAATATGAACCTCCTGGCAGCAGAGCAACAGTGGGAGCAGAAAACTGCTCATTTTCTTCACATCAGAGGCTGAGAAGAGCCACATAATGTCAATTATGGACCACTTGATGATTGCTTATTACATAATGATTACACTCAGGAGCACTAATGAGAAGTTTAGGATGTGTCTTGAACAAAGGATGTTGCTTCCATAAAAAAGAAGAAAAAATTCTCAGCCTTCACCTCACCATATATTTCTTCCGTTCCTATTATGTATATTTCAGATATTTATGTGTTGATAGTTAATTTCTTGTCTCCAAATTATTGAAAAAGTTTCTATGTGATCGACACCACTCAGGAAAACTATAGGTGTACTCTTTTTGCATCCAATACTTCAGGCAACCCATTTTGCACTGCTTTCTGTATCCTTTCTTCCATTTACTCCTACTTTTCAGCAAAGCTCTTCACTGTAATTTGTTATTTAAAAATAAATAACTTGCTCTCTCTTTGACCAAAATATAATGCTGATAGATCAGCATCCCCAAACCATTTAGAGCCATCAGTGTCACTTCTAAAGTGGTTGTAAGAGTTATTGGAAAGTCTTCTCCATCTGTAACTATAGGGCTCCCATCTGACTGTTCAGCTGATGACTGAAAGAATTAAATTTTAGTTTCTTCTGTAACTGAATTCAGTATTAAACAGTGTCACAGAAGACATAACGAGCTACACAGAAATTTTCAGGAAGAAACAAAGGCTTAATTGTTGGTAAAATATGTGCACACTCAAAGAAGCAGAGAAAGTAAACATAGGGAAAGGACCCAAGAATGAAGAGGGCTTATATGAAAGAGCAACACAAGACAAGGAGAAAGAGCAACACAAGACAAGGAGAAAGAGCAACACAAGACAAGGAGAAAGAGCACGTGAACTAGAGACACACACACACACA
>VZRJ01006841.1:95937-107997 GCA_013397565.1 Ptilonorhynchus violaceus
AAAGCAATATATACTTTTTTTTTTTTTTTTAGAAATACGCGATAGAAATTTTCTGGAGCCTTTTCTCTTCTTGCCTTTGTGCACCTGGATGTTGAAATCAATAATCGACTCAGTAATAGAGAAGAAAGTTAAGTAATTTGCGCCTAACTTTTGTAAATAAGGGCAGAATTGCTATAGTAACGGCAGAAGGCACTCAGTCACTGTGACAAAAATGTGGCAACCTGATAGCAAGGGCTAATGAGGGTGTTCAATTTCAGCTGAATGTCATTAAACTCAGCCTCTCCCCACTGCAGGGCAGGAGGGAGGGGAGGGAAGAGAAGGGGAGGAGTGGCTGCTCAGGCAAAACTAGCTAATATTTACCCTAATTTGGAAGTGAAATCTGTCTGAAAGAGGTGAGAAAAGCTATAAAATATGAGAGGAACACAGACAACAACCACACAAAACAAAACCAAAACCCAAGTATTTCTGTATCGTGGCTTTCTTGTTGAGTCCCATGGCTAAACTATCAATCTCCTTCAATTCCTCTTTCTCCTCTTTCTGTTAAAATGACTGGGATTTATTAGGGTCAGAAATGGACTCTTAATCCAGGAAAAGGCTGAGAGGACTGGGTATGGAGTCTACAATTATCGAAAATAACATCGCTGAGGTAAAGGCACCCACATACACTTTGGAGAGGGCGTAGTTGGATGTGCACCATGCCCGCTTGGGAGTCACATTGAGTCCTGGACACACGGTTCATCTTTGAGACACCTTTGAAGCCATTCCCCTGACAATGTCTTGGAAGTCCTTCTGAAAATCAGGTTGATTTGCAAGTAATAATAATGAGGTTTAGGTGTGAGTGGAAGCACTGAAGTTTGGCACTTTGGGCTTTATAAAGAGCTTTAGGGAAGGATTATATACAAAAGCTGTCAAAAGTGCTTTGTTGTCTCTGGCTATAAAACACTTAGAAAAAACAAACTGTTTCCACTAAGAATGCATTTTCTTTGACCAGTGTTGAAATAGAGGAAAAGAAATAACAGACCGAATCACCCTGTTGCAATTACTTGGGCAATGTGCTTTAAAACCCACTCCAAGTGTGTCCTGTTCCTAGAGCTGCTGAAAGTGGGAGGTTGTCACCTGGATTTACGAGCCTGCCTATTACAAAACATTTATGGGCAACTATAACTGATGGCCCCTAAAGCAAGTTAAAAGTGATATTTAGCTTAAGTAGTCTGTCCCCTGCTCCCTCTTGAAATGCAAGCATTGCTTTGTAGCTCCAGGCCATGAAAGAATAGAAATACATGACATGGAAAGTTCCTATACACTTTTTTTTTTAATCTCTCTTTCTTTGTCTTTTTCTTTTTTCTGTTCCCAGGAGAATTCATCTTTCAGTCATGCTCGGTGTCATTTTTCACAACTGAGTAGCTTTAGCCTAGTTAAAAGAAATTCTCTTTCTGACTGTAAAAATGAGTAATACTTTAGGGATTTTTCTTTTTCATTGGGTGAGAAGGAAGGGTGGGACTAGAATCCAATCCCTTTGCTATCACCTAAGGTCAGAAGTCAAGTGTAATTTGTATGTTTTAGATTTTTAGCCAAATAAAAGTTGCTTTTCCAAGAAGCTGCCACTTCAAAATGAAAAATTAGAAGAACACAGTTGCTGTATTGAAAGACATGAAGCCACAAATAAACTTTGGGGGAAAAAAATCTTTTAAGCTTAGGTGGGTTTTGTTTCTATCTTTGAAACCTTTGGTAAAAACCACATGAACTATTCAATGAAAAAATACATTGAATACTAATTTAGACTATGAAATAATGTCATATTTTAAAATATAGACAGCCATGACATTAGGAGGTAAGGAAACAGAAATCCTACAATGTTTTCCTAAAATTGTAATGTACACTTATTCGTATTAACAAACCTTGCACGTACACCTTTAATTAAAAATCCTTGAAAATTTGGGGGGTTGCTGTCCAGTCACATTGCAGCAATATGTAAGGTGGAGATATTTGCAGTGATGACCTTTGTCTTTCCAAGTGACCACTGCACATGGTGGGTCCCTGCCCTCCTGGGGGTGGCTGAACACTGCCCGTGGAAGCAGTGAATTCATTCCGTGTTTTGCTTTGCTTCTGTGCACAGCTTTTGCTGTCCCTGTTAAACTGTTTTTACTCCACCCGCGAGTTCTCCAGCTCTTGCCCTTCCAATACTCTCCCTGTTCCCACTGGTGGGGGAGTGAGTGAAAGGCTGTGAGATCTCAGGGGCTGGATGGGGCTAAACCACAACACCTATTTTTCTAGATTCATGAGAAATCATGTTCAATTAGGGCTATGTATAAATACTTAAGTTTCTCATTCCAATGTATTTTTCCATTCACTTCAGGCTAAGAAGAGGAACAACGTATGTTTTCACAGAGGATCATTTATGGATAAGAAAACACCTGAGTTAAGTTGTTTTAGCTTTCTAATATCATCAGTCACACCACAGAGCTAAGTAAATGACTAAACTGCTCACTCTGGACTCCTTTGGCACTATATGAAGATCATTGGACTTGGTCTGGAAATGATTCAGGTGTTTTAAGATCTGGAATCATTCCTCTCTTGTATCAACTGTAAAGAGACCTTTGGGCGAGTGAAGTGGGAAGATTAAAGTTAAGGAAGATCAATCATGATTGAGCTAATATTGATCCTAAATCGGTTCCAGTTTTATCTTCGACAAAGTGGCAAGCACAGAGTGCTTGCACAGCTTTTCCTGCTTAGAGGCTGGTTTGTGGTGTTCAGATTGACACCTTGTTTGGTTTTGGGTTTTTATTCCCCTATTCAGGATTTTTTTATTTGTTTGTTTCATTTTAATGAGCACAAAGGAAATGCAAGGCTCTTGATTGCTGGATACTCCTTTTACCCTAGGGAGCCCTCATATGAATGAGGAAATTCATTATTGCTAAAAGGATTGCTGTTGTAAACACTCCATCACCATAATGAGGGATGTACAGCCTCCTCCCCAGCACTTCCTACACAAGTTTAGATAGCAGTAAATATGTATTTTATGGTAGTTAGTGTAATGCAAGGGAGAAAGTGGTGCTTCATCTTATGAAGTGAGATCAGGTGCCCCCAGTGACCTTGGCTGAGTACCTTGGAACTGGTACTGTTTTTCCGGCTGAGCCCCAGTTAGTGCTCTGGGTTGCAGCTCAGGTGGAAAAGAAAATAAAATCCCAGCCAGGTACAAAGGGCATGTGCCCTCAGACCTGCAGCAAGGCAGAAACACAAGGTATTTCAACGTGTCTGCATGACCCCTTATTGATAAACTACAATTTGAGGGAAAGTCCTGTGTCTGCAGCTGGAGTACCTCTGGTGTGCAACAAAGGGTTTCTAAAACATGACTGCTTCATTCAAAGCCTGTATTTCATGGAATCATTGAATCATTAAGGTTGTAAAAGACATCTAAGATAATCAAGTCCTACTATTAACCCCGTTCTGCCAAACCATGTCTAAACCATGTCCTCAAGTGTAACATCTACACAGCTTTTAACATTTCCAGGGATGATGATTCCACTCCTGCCCTGCCTGTGCCAGTGCTTGACAACCCAAGTGAAGAAATTTTCCCCAATATCCAATCTAAACCTCTCATGGTGACCCTTGAGTCCTTTTCCTCTCATCCTGTCCCTTGTTCCCTGGGAGCAGAGCCTGACCACCCTGGCTGCCCCCTCCCGTCAGGGAGTTGTAAAGAGCCAGAAGGTCCTCCCTGAGCTTCCTTTTCTCCAGGATGAGCCCTCCCAGCTCCCTCAGCCGCTCCTGGGGCTCCAGCCCCTTCCCCAGCTCCATTCCCTTCCCTGGACACGCTCCAGCCCCTCAGTGTCTCTCTTGTCCTGAGGGTCCCAGAGCTGTCCCCAGCACTGGAGGTGCCTCAGCAGGGCCAGCACAGGGCACGGGCACTGCCCTGGGGCTGTGGCNCGTGCCGCCCGCCCCGTCGCCCTGCCGTGCTCCCATTTTTATTTTATATTTTATTTTATTTTATTTTATTTTATTTTATTTTATTTTATTTTATTTATTACTGTCTCCTCTTTCCCCTGTCTGCCCCTTTAGCTTAACTTGGCCAGTATTTCACTTTCTCGGTGCTTTCCCTTATCAACACAGAAAGACTATTTCACATAAGGAAGTGAGAGGGTCTCTAACCCACAGTTATAAAAAGATGTTACAAGGCCTGGAAAGGATAGCTCCCAGGAATAGCAGTTTCAACAGCACAGAGAGGCCTTCCTGATGACGTTGCAAGCAAGAGTGACAAGATCTCTTGGTGAATAATAACAGAAAAAGAAGATGAAGAAATAGCAGGCAGTTTATAGAAACAGTGTTCTATGCAATCCCTTGGTTTTACTTCCAACAGAAAAGGATTGCTCTTCTCTTCTTGTTTTCTGATCTGATGATAATGACTGACAGACAGTAACTGTCACTATCATGCAGTGTCCCATTTTCTTTTAATAACTGCAAAAGCATAAAGAGATTTATTTTACAGCATTGGTAAATTCTTGAGAAAATGAAAACGCAATTAATCTGAGCTGGTTAATCTCTTACACATCTTAATTCAGTATATTTTCCTTCCTTAGAATGAGCTTGACCCTCGCATAATAGCCAGTGATTGCAAGGCCTGTGATGAAGAGATAGATACTTTCAGAGAGAGATGAGTGAATCCTGGAGAGCTGGAGAATTTGTAAATTCAGTTCAACACTGAACCTTTCACCTAGTGCTCAAAAAATCCTCCTGTTAATGCAAAAAATTATTCTCACAAACAAATGAGAATGCACACCCCTAAAAAAATCCAGCATATTTTTAGCTAGAAATAAACAGAAGCACAGCCTGTCTTCGGTTCTCATTCACAGCTTCTTTATTCTGCCTTAATGTAAATGACAATCAGGTCTTTGGCATTTATCTTCCATGCAGCTCATGCTGTGTCTCTCTTTTTATTTTTTTTCCTTCTTCCCCTCTTTTTAACCTTGTTTCTAATGGATTTTCTTTACCCTTTTATGCATTGGTGGAGATAAATCAGGAATGAACTTGGACCTGGTCTTCTCCTGTATAGATGATGATTTGTATCATGCAAACTGGACAAAATCACTTGGAGAAATAGGTAATGTCAGTCAGGAATATAAATAGGAATTTTCTCCAGAAGGTGACTGGACTAAGACTATAATTTTCCAAATAGTGTGCTTGTCCTGAAACAGAATACGTATAATCAGATCATGAAATATAATAGCTTTTATAAGATCTTTCTAATGGCTTTTTGTTTGTATGATTTGAGATGTGCACTCCTAAAAACCGCTCTGAGAGAAGAAATAATAAAAGGTATTATTAGAAATGTATTGCTGCAAGTGCTTCCTGCAAGATATATCCAGATAATATATTTTATAAACCCATGCAATTTAGTAGCACTGTAGTAACATTAATCAAAATTAACAGAACAGCAATGTAAAAGTGTATATCACAGAGAATCACAGAGAAAACTGGTCAGGCTGGAAGGGACCACAGTGGGGTCATCTGGTCCAACCTCCCTGCTCAGGCAGGGTCATTCCAGAACACGTGGCACAGGATTGTGTCCAGGCAGTTCTGGAATATCCCCAGTGAGGGAGTCTCCACAGCCTCTTTGTTCCATGTGCAGCCACCCACACACTAAAGAAGTTTTTCCCCGTATTCAGGTGGAACTTCCTTTTTAAAAATTGTTTAAACTTGTGCTTGTCCCTGACAGAAATGCATAAATGCCTTTGCAGAGTTTGACTGTTGGGTCTTCTCCCCAGTCTGGCCCACAGCTTCCCAACTTCCCTCTATCACTTCTGGAATTCAAATTGCATCAGACATTGAAAATACTTCAGTTGATGCAGTTTGAATGTCTACTGCAAAGTTTACCTGGAAAAAAACTTCAGCTTGCAAATCCTCCTGTAAAATGAAGGATTGCTTAGGCAGACTAAAATGCATGAGAGGAGAACCTCAGGTAGAATTCCATCCTCCTGTGTGGGCTTTTATGGGAGGCTTAGAGAAACTGGAGATGCAAGTGCTTAAACATATACATAGATATCATAGAATCATACACTATCCTGAGCTGAAAGGAATCCACAAGGACCAGTGGAGTCCAGCTTCTTGTCCTGCACAGGACCATCCCAAGTGTATGTCTCTATAAGTGTGTGTACATATATATATATATTTTTATATATATATATAAAAAATAAATTAAAAAATATATATATATATGCATTTCAGATTCCAGTGGGGAAAACTGATAATTTGAGAGAAAATTTCTCCTTTGGGGAGCATAGGTTGATTTGCAAATGTAATATTCGACACCAATGGACGTTAAGCTACAGTAAGAGGTTCATCCCACAAAATATTTGCCCCACCTCTTGGTCTTTCCAGGAAGTCCTCCCTATGGCTATCTCCTTATTCCCTTTTGTCTGATCTAAACTTCTTCATCTCCATAAATATGAGGTGCAGACATCACCTTAATCCTTGTGTCTGCCTCAGAATAGTCTATTTCCACACTCCCAGCTTGTATTGTGGCGACCCAGACCTTGGGAACCCTTGAGATCTTGCACGAAAGCTTGAATTTTTGCTGTCAAGACTTGTTCAAATCTCTGTGATTCAGGGACTGGACTAGGAGGTGATGGGAAAAAAAAAAAAATCTAGGATACCAATGTGGAAACAGGGTGGCATGGTGGATAAGCGCTCACTTTTGGGGCCACGTCCATTGTGGGGATGAGGCTCTTGGTGGTTCCCCTGACCCTCCACTGATGACCCATGTTTCTGTCAAAGAGGTAATCCCAGCACCTGCCCATCTTCTGTAAAGCAGGTTGAAATCCTGTTTCATGCTGTGTTATTGACTGGAAGGGACAGCCCCACCCGAGTGATGGGTGTCAGGGGGGTCTGCATGGGGTCCTGCAGGCTTGGGCTGCCTGTCACTCCGCTGTGCACAATGGGCAGAGTGACAGGCCCTTAACAGGAACAGCTGCAGCAGGCAGCAGCCTAATAAAAGTAATCCTATTTACAGCCTGCCTTGAGATGTTCCCATGAGTTGAAAAGTTCACCTCTGGCGGTTTCCTGGGCTTGTCACCTTTTCTGCCACTTCCCTTGCATGTAGCTCGAAGGTGCGGGGTTTTATTAAATGGGAAATGGAAATAATAAATGCGGGGGAAAAAATACAAACTAAGGCATGTTCTTGAATATGGCAGGAGTCCCATCTCTGGGAGTTTAGCAGCACCACATTTTTGTCTCCCTGTCAGAGAGACAAAGCCATTCTTATAAGCCTAATCTACAATATCACATATCCTTTTTATGTGGCTGATATTATTATCTCCTATCCATGGGCATTCAATCCTTACTTAATTAACTTGGCAAGCAGAAGCATTGTGCTGTCGCAGTCAGTGTCTGTTACGCTCTCAAACCATCCTACCCAGCTGGGTATCAAGACTTTTTACCTGCCTACACTTACTTTTGATCTGTGTGACATACAATAAATCCAGTCAGCAACCCCATAGAGCTTGGCTCTGTATCACCACTTTGAGGAATGGACAGACTACTTTTTTTCTTTTTTTTCCCATCCTTTTCTGTAAAATTAAAAGCCTTCTGTGCTCAACCAGATGAACTCAAATAAAGTCTTATTTTTTTCACTATTCGATTGAACCCCCTCCCTTAGAAGATCAGAACTCAGGGACTATGAATAACTGCTGGAATGGCACATTAATATTCACACAGCAGTAGATTCGAGTTTCAATTATGTAGTTGTAAAAAAAAAAAAAGAGAAGAATCTGGTCTGACATAGTTTGGCACTCTAATGTGAATGAGAGAGACACTGGGATGGATTGACGAGATTTTTAATTAAGGAAATGGGCACCCTGAACCTGACCTTTTTTTTGAGGTTTGAAAGATTTCCAGGAAACAACATCTCCTCTGTTCCCTTTCCATCAATGTTTGTTCATCCTTGTCGTATTCTGATCTGTCATTTTAAATGGAGAGAGAGAAGTACTAAAATATTTCAAAGAACCTTCTGAGTCTTGAAGACTAAATTCATAAAAATAGCATCTTACTGTAGTCTTCTAGGCTATAGCAGATGAAGGGAAGACTCTTGATAGATTAAGAAACCTCTTTACTAAATCACCTTATTTTTAATAAATTTGAACTAAATTTTTGATATTTTAGAAAAACCTTAATGGAAAAATCTTTTCCCCCTCCTAAACCAAACCAAACCAAACCAAACCAAACCAAACGAAATTTAAAAAAAAACCCAACACCACCCCAAAAAACCAAAAATTCCACAAACAAACAAACAAACAAACAAGCAAACAAAATTCTTCACAAAAGGCACTTAAGCAACCAAAATTTGACAATGGTCATGTAAAGTAAATGTTTTCATTTGCAATCTCTGCCACCACATACACATAAACATTACAGCAAAGATAAAAAGAATATAAAATTTAGACATTGTTGGTTTAGAGAAGCGCAGCATTTTTTGCTATAAAATCAAGAATAATAAAAAAATTGAATTTTTTTTATTAATAAAGTGTTTGTAACTTTATATATACATACATATACATATATATATAAAAAAGTACTTGTCATCAAATTCCCTTCAATAGCAGCACTAACAATCACTGACATTAGCTTCTTTGTGGCATCTCTCTTGAATAGCCACTACTTAAATCTAAAGGTGTTATACCAGGAGAGAGAGAGAGAAAGAGGAAAGACTGGACAAATTTTGAACACCTATCATGAGGGAGGGGAAGAATTTGTTTCAAAATCTTCTGTAGGACTTCGATATGGGACAAATTAAAATCAATACTTCTCCTTCTCTGTTGGTAATGATAGCTGTGCATCACAGATTGATTAAAGTTAAAAAACAGGAACCATTTTTCTGTTTAGTCATTTTTTGCAAGAAACATGCATTGCACTTTAAGTGAAAGTGCATGGCTATGTTTAGATACAGAGCTACTTTGAGATGTTAAGTTCTGCTTGGTAAATCTCTGTCTAATTGTGGGAAGCAGAAGAGAAAAGTCAGTCTGTCTTCATGAGAACTCATTATAAAAATTGCTCTTTAAACTTTTGACACCACAACAGTTTTCCAGGGTAAAATTTTTAACTGAACTTTAATTTTATATGTTCAGATTTGACTAGAGGATGTACATGTAACCTCATTTCAAACTAAAATCACTAATTCCTGCAACAGAATAATTTGATTGTAAAACACAAATATAATTTCAAACATTGTATCACCTATGTGATGTAAACCAGGCACTTCTTAAAGCTGCTTCTTGTGTCAGTTAGAGCTACAACATCTTCTGAATATTAAAAACAAGAATGGTCTTGTGGAGAATTGGAAAACTCAAATTTTGTTGAATGACCAGAATAGGGAATATATGTTCTAAAAGCAGAAGGAAAAGGTGATTGAAAGTGTGTATTCAAAACTGGGCTGTTCTAATAAAAATTGATTTGAACCAAACTCCAGGCAAAAAGCCATTCACACATCTGTCACTTTGGAATTTATGCCATAAAAATGCAGTGGATCAAACTTTCCTTATACCAATGAATTTATGTAAAGACATACCTAGCAACTTCTAAGACACCATTATCTTTACTTTGTTACACGATCTGCCAGCTGAAAACTACAGATGAGGATGTGTGTTGGGAGTTCAGTGGGGACATTGCCACTCATGCCTTCCACCTAAACTGGGGTGAATTGGGAATAATTGTGACTACTCAGAGGTAATGGTGATGTTGAAAATGGAACAGATTAAGCCGGTCCCTTTTCATTTCACTTGTTTTGTTCTGAAATTGATTATTTCATAAGCATATTCACTTAATTTATTTTTTTTCAGTTATTTGAAACTAAGTACCAGATCATCTTGGTTGTATTTACCTGAAGGTATCCACTTCAGGTATATCCATAAAGTAGTTGTTTGGGTTTTTTTCAACAGTGGATACTGAAACACAAGTGTTCCCCAACTCACTTCATCCTATTCTAATACATATACCTGAGGCCACAAAAAACACCCTGAAGGTCTTGATAGCTCTCATCTGAGGACACACTGAACCTGAATTGTGACCTTAGGTGAAATTTAAGGGGTGGTTCACTGGATGTTTATTGACAGCCCACTCTGTCAAGCATCCATTTCCCTCTCCAAGTGTTTTCTTTTCTGTTGTACCTGCCAGCTATGTCTGAATTAGAAGATGTGTCTAATGGTACTAAATAAGTATCTGTGAAAAAGTGAATCTGCTCTTGCAGTGGGACACAGGTGCAAGCAGCTCCACTGCGAACTTCCTGAGGAAGGTGCTTGAAGCTGTAGTTGGAGCCTCCTTCTTTCTTCTTTAAACCTCAGGTTCCTTAGTTGTGCAAGTTAGGTGAGGAAGCCAATAATCTGTAAGAGTTTTTAAGCTGGAATCCTTCTTGTCTGCGTAATTTTGAGGATGGCAGCATCACTGAGAGGCTCCCCTAACCAGATGAATGAAGGATTTTCATTTTTTTCCTGCTTAAATCCCCCAGCTGGATTAAGTAGCCTTTTCAGTTAACTTCTGAAGCTTGTAGCCTGGAGAGGCACGAAGACAGGCAGCTGTACAAAGCTGCTCCTCTCTATTCAGCCCAGCTGAAAACCAATCCCACACTCAATTGCTGTAAGTTTCTCCCCAGATCTCTCTTGTATCTGGGACATCACAGCTGCCTCAGCTCACATCCGTGCAGCAGGCACAGGGACAACTGGGCTCATAATGAGCCAGGAACTAGAGGTGATTTCCAAACACAAAGGCAGCTCCAGCACGCTTCCTGCTCCAAGTCAGCTGCGCGTGACTGCTGGGGATGCGCAAGTTGTACGGTTGTGAGATGCTCCCCTCCCTTTGCCTTGCTCTGTCTGTGGTAAAGACAAGCCCCAGGGATCTTGGAAACGCTCCTCACACCACAGCTCACTGTGCTGCACACACCTGGGAAAGCTCAGTGAGTGCGGGATTAGGGCCCAGCAGGCGCCAGGGAAGCACTGAGTTTGACTGTCGCTGCCTCATGCCAGTGGAGATGCGGTAATGCTGACAGCTGATTTCCTACAGGATTACGCGTTTCATTTTCTCCTAGTAAGAAACAAAGCCAAAAATACTCTCTTATTTGTTCACATTCCCCCAAACAATAGCTGGCACAGTTTCCTCTGGCTCACAGATTTCTCCTTACAGCCACGGTTTTCACCCACACAAAACTTCAGAAGTGAAAAGAAGAAAATGCAAAGAAGGAAACTCAACTCTGCTGCATCTAATACAGTAATGATCTAGTCTCTCCCTTGCTGCACTGGAGAAAATTAGTGTCATGGTGATGAAATCCAGCTATATCACAATTTCAAGTGATGCACCAGTAACCATGGCAACAAGGTATTCCCTTCCAGTAAATGCCTGTAATGGTGCTTTTAAGATTGTACATCAAAGCCAAAGCATGGCGTTGAATCACCCTGGAGCAAGTTCTGACTTCAAAGCAAAGAGGTCAGAACAATGGGTTATTCATAAACAGAAAATAATTCTTTCCCAATTTGCAAGTTTTTGTCTTTATGAGGCGCTCTGAACTAAAAGAGGGAGCAATGGGGTGGATCTTGCGCTATATTTGTGTGCTCTGGGATTACTACAGCAGCTCCTGTGGTCTCCTGGCTTCCCACACAGCTTCTGCTACTCTCCATGGGCTGGTGATCATTGCTGTGCCTTTGAGCTCTGCAGCAGGCAACGTGATTTAGTCTGGAAAGGAGGGGTGTGCAAAACTTGCAGGAATGGATGGTTGAAGTGTTCTGGTCTGGTTTGGTATTCTACTACACTTACTGTGAAATTTTGACACTAAATTAAAAAGGTAGGTGGTGAAAAAGATGCAGAAGGGAAAAACAGTGCCTCAAAATAGCTTTAAAGTAAAAATAAAAGAGAAAGATATTCATGTCTGAGGAATACTAATGTTTTTCAAGGAATATTAAACTTATTGCTAATTAATCATGGAATCATTAAGGTTGGAAAATACCTCTAAGACTCCAGCCACCGACCCAGCACTGCCAAGCTGACCACTAAACCATGTCCAAGTGCCACATCTACATGTCTTTTAAA
>VZRJ01006841.1:108051-122292 GCA_013397565.1 Ptilonorhynchus violaceus
GCTCCAGACCCTTCCCCAGCTTTGTTACCCTCCTCTGGCCCAACATACTTCACAAAGCTAAAAAGGTGATTGAATACAAACTCCTTGATACAGAGGAATTTTTTCTACAGCAGTGAGAAAAACTACCTTTCCTAAAAACTGAAGCTCCATGTTTTTCCTTTGTTAACGTGATTTCTGTTAAATATCCCTGCAAGATTTGATTTTCTCTAAAATACTATATTTTCACTCCTGTATGTTTACAATGTAGCATCCTTTACTGTGTGGTGAATGTTATGACCAGGTCAGGACACTGATGCTTCAGAGGGTTTTAATTAGCTGTAACTATGGAGAATATAATGTGCTGACATTTGGTAACATTTGGCTGAATATCTGAAATGTTTACTGAGAGGTCAAAGCCTTTTTTTTGTGATTGAATTCCTTCTGTGGTACATACTGCAAGGACAGAGATTTTCCTTTAGCTCTGTGCATATTTCTGGGTGTGTGTTTGTATATATGTGTGTGTAAGAGAAAAACCTGCCACAATTCAGAGTTAGGGGCAAATGAGTAATTGAAGGATTTAATAATTTTGTTTTAATGCCTGGAGCACGAATTTTAAGATTTCTTCCAACATTGGTTAACATTACATCAACCCTCTAGAAACTAAATAAATTTGGAAAACCTATAAATGTTTAGTAATAGAGGCTACTGACTATTGACTTACGTTTCTTGTCAATCTGCTGAAGGAAGCAATTTTAAACTAGCCATGTCTTGATAAAAACTCTTTTCTTTCTAGATCATGACACTGTTCAGACCAGTGAAGGGATGACAGCAGATTTGGCACAGGTAGGGAAGTAGTTAAAAACTGTACACGAAAAAAAAAATATTAAAAAAAGAAAGACAGCAACAACAATAGACCTGAACATAAATCTCAAGCTATGTAAGCTTTAGATGATGAAAGAATTTTAAATTAAGTTAGAAGGGCGCACACCTTGTTGATGAATGTGAGATGAAACTTTCTAACAGGTACTTCTTGTACAATCTCCCAAGGTCTCGAAAGTCAATGCATTCAAATGAAATGACATGAGAAACCTGCAGCTCAAAATACAAGAAGAATAAGTGCTAAGTATCATCTACTCATTGGCCATGTCAAACAGCTGAAACTTTTCCCTGCAGCTTTTCAGTGACATTACTTATGGAGCTCCACTCTCTAAACTCCCCTTGCCACAGCCCATCTCCCGCATCACACCGATGCCAAAAGCTCAGAGTGAGGGTTCTGTTCACTGCTGACTAATTCTATCAGGTTTCTGTGCAGTTTTTCTTGCATGTGTGTGTTTTTCTTAACTAGATGAGATGAGATGGCAATTGATTTTTTCTAAAGGTTAATACTTCTCACTGCTAAGTCGCCAAGCCTATTTAAACAAAAATAAAAATAATGCACCATTTGAGCCATGCAACCAATCTTTTTCAAGGTGGTAAATTACACATTAGCGATACAGAAATTTATCTCTGTAAAACTTTCATTCGAAGCATGTCATGTGTTATTTGGTGCTACTCAACACTGTGGTTGTTTTGACCATAAGAAGGCTGATAGCTATAGTCCAATAATTGTATACTTGTGCTGCTGTTTGTCTGCTTCTCATTTGAGAAACGCAGCTTAATTAGAATTCCAATTTGCTGCACAGAAAAAGCTGCCAAGCGCAAGATCTGACATTCAAAACAAAATCAATACTTTTGTAGAACATTTAAACATCTTGGGTAATATCACAGGACTGAAGTAATTTGTGTCGTGTAGTAAAGCTCTAATTAAAGATGCGTCAGGAGTGAGAATTGTATTTCTTCATTATTTTCCCTGTGCTTTGCTGTGCGGTTCATACGAGGGTATTGATTAAATGTTCATGTTTATTATGGCTCCCCCCTCCAATCATGAGTGTGAGAAATGTAAGTTAGGGTAGATGAAAAATATTCACTGCTTGTCAGGTATAAGAGACACTCAAGGTCAGATGCAGATAAGGAGAAGCAAAGAAATGGAAGGGGTTTTGTTTAGTTTAGTGAGCTATAGATTAATCTCTAATTTTTTTTTTTCTTTTCTGCAAAGAATATGTCTGAATGTCTGTCAGGGGAATAAAGTATCAGTACAGTTCTTATCTGTTTAAAAAGTGATAGATTTGATGAGCTCATAATATCTATATGTAAAAGTTTCTTTAGCCTAGGAATTGACTTCTTAAGGTCAAATTATGAAATTTATATGGATGCCAAGACACCTCACTCTAGGTATAAATCTATTTATCCCAGAGGAGCAATTCATGAATTAAAATATAATTTGATATTGACTAACAATGGTATCAGAGACATACAAAAATATCATATTGGCCATCCTCCTGCCTTAATAAGGATTTTGGCCAAGCCTTAAAGACTACCAGTGCAGGAGACCTCTTCAGTAACATCTGTGAAGCTCCAGCAATTAATATGTAATCAAAAACATCTTGTCTGTCATTTAAACCCAATTTCTCATCTGTCTTGGACATGGAGCACTTATTGTTCCATTTCTTGCTACTGCATGTTTTCATGTGTTGGAATCCAATTAACCTGTTGTTACCAAACACTTGCTGGAATCTTGCTCTCAGTCCCCAGTTCATACTCCTTGTGAATCTGAGGTCTATATTATTATAGATTTGAGGTCTGTCTGTTGCCAAATGGAGGAGGATAAACCCATCCAAAAAAATTTTGAATCTTACGTGTAATTAATGGAAGATGGATGAAGCTAGGCCTAAGCATTTTTTTTTAGAAAGCTTTAAAGCCTTTGTTCCATGTGGCAAATAACATTCTGAAGAGATAGAGTAGAAATAATACAGAAAGTAGAGTTACATAGGTCATCTTCTGGTTGTCTGCTGCTGAGAGACAAGAAATGAACAAGTAAGCCCCGGGGCTTCTTAAGTAATTTTGAAGAGGTCAGGTATCAACTTTGGAGATATGACCATTTGATTCTAAAGGAACTGAACAGCTATTTCAGGGGGAAGGATTGAAGAGGATAAATACACTGTCAGCAGCAGAAGAGAGAGAAAAACCCAGAGTTTCTTTCATTGGGCTTTGACAGAATTGAGAGGCTGAAGTCTTACCACCCATGGTTAACACAGAAGAATATGCAGAGTAATAACTACAGTAGGATTAGTCCTCTGGTCACTGTTTCCTAGAATACCCAACTGCATCTGCATCAGAAAATATAATGCCATGTCTGAATTGTAAGTATTTAAGGACTTCATTCAGTAGCCTTCACCCTGATGTCTTCTGCAAGCCAGATAGCCCAGGCAATGCTATCTGGTCTCCAGCTCTTGCCCCAGATATGCAGAATCTCCCTCATGTCATAGAGTCATAGAATCACAGAATGATTTAGGTTGGAATGGGCGTTAAAGATCCCCTAGTTTCAACCTCCTGCCATGGGAAAGGACACCTCTCACTAGACCAGGTTGCTCCAAACCCTCTCCAGCCTGGCCTTGGACACTTCCAGGGATGGGGCAGCCACAACTTCTCTGGGCAATCTGTGCCAGGGCCTCACCACCCACAGAGGGAAGAATTTCATCCTATCATGTAACCTAAATTTCCCCTCTTTCAGTTTGTGCCCATTCCCCCTTGTCCTGTCATTACAATTCCTGATGAAGAGACCCACTCTGACTTCCCTGTAGGCCCCCTTCACATACTGGAAGGTGCTGTGAGGTCTCCACACTCCTTGTCTTCTCCAGGATGGACAGCCCCAACTTTTTCATCCTTTCTTCATACAGGAGGTGCTCCAGTCCCCTTATCAACCTCATGGCCTCCTCTGGACTTGCTCCAACAGTTCCATGTCCTCCTTGTCTTGGGGGCAATAGAACTGCATGCAGTAGTGCAGGTGGGGTCTCACCAGAGCAGAACAGAGGGCAGAATCCCCTTCCCCACTCTGCTGGCAGATGGCAGGTCCTTGTGAGGTCTGCCATCACCATCTCTGTGTTTTGGGTACCTGAGGATATCTCAAATGGTCTCAAGTCCCCAAAGTGTGGGCACCAAAAAGAAATCTTAAGCCAGTAGTAAAGCTCTGCGTGCTTTAGGAGATGCCCACACAAGAGTCAAAGCCCTGGTGAGGATGTTAAGGTCCAATCCCAAAAGCAGTGTCTGTATCAGCGTGACATTACAACAAGGAGAGCTCACAGTTACCTCTGGGATTTCTGCACTGGAGTGGACACACAGCAAGTAGGGCTGAGAAGTCAAGGAAGGCTTGATAAAAATATCTAGAAACATATCTGGGGTATGTAGAAGATGAAAATTTCTGGAAGACATGTATTTATATGCATCTTAATGAATCTTAACACGGAATCCTGCAGAGGTGAATCTGTCCCAGCTCTAAAAGCAGAGTCCTTCAAAATTCAAGCAAATTTATTTAAAAAAACCAAAAAGTTTGACCCTGAAAATTTCAGTTTTTCTGGAATTCCATTTTATTTCCTGTGTCATGTGGTCTGGGGAGACCCTGCTCAAGCAGCGGGGTTGGACCAGATGGCACCTCTGTGGTCTCTTCTAGCCTGACCCATTCTGTGATTCTGGGTTTCAACAAACAAAGCTCAGGGATATTAGTGCAATTGTTACATGCATATCTTTTGTTTTGCAGACTCAGTGGGGAGAAATCTTCTTACTAAGCTGTTTCTACAGGTCCTTGTTCACTGGTGTTCTACTTCAATACCATTTTTTTCCTAACTGGATTGCAATAAAAATGCTAAATTCAGGTATTTATACAGTTTCCGTTCTATCACTGATCTTGTTTTCTTTTACTTTCATTTTAAATGTGAGGATGATAATAAAGGGTGCAGATGAAATTTTCTTTAATATCTCTAAAGAAAGTATCCTTAATAGCTGTGTATTTAGTGAAAGTGCAGTTTTTAAGGAAGGTGTTCTATCAAAAGAGGCATCTCAGAAAAAGACAAATTTGCTTCTAGGATAACTGAGCAAATGGTGATAAAGACTGCTATTCTCTCAAAGGAAGAAAGGATAAAAAGTGAAATAACACTAAGATTTTCTTGCTAGAAGAGATAATATTTAGCAATAAAATCAGGGAATATGGAGCTTTGGGAATTTGATTTTTTAGGGCTCTTTTTGTAAAAAATGAAATTATATAAGACCGAATAATATGGAACAGCTTTCTGGAATATATTTGCTGATAATGGAAATAAGGCTGGTCTATTCACTGATGTTACACACTGAGCAGTTCTTTGCTGTATTAAAAATTACTGAGTCTTTCAGAAGTAAGCTAGTGCAGTATATGTAGGCATTCAGGTTCTGCTAACCATTAAACTAAATAGAATACTATTTCATGCATGATTTAGCTCAGTTAGATGAAGAATGCAGCAGTGGGCTTGAAAAGGTAGTGGGTAAGACTGGAAGTTTATATAAATATATATTTCCTTTTTGTTGGGTGGTATTTACCTGTAATTTCAAATGCCTTATTAAGAGATCTTTATAGATTCCCCTCTGATGTGTGCCAAAAATGTTAACAGATTGATCTGCCCTCAATGTTGATAACACAGCTATCTGTAGCCCTGCTGGGAGAAAAGAAACAGCCTTTAATTGATAAATGTAAATACTGATGAATGTAAATTCTTTCTGACATTGTTTCCCTGAAAACCCTTGATTGGGACATCCAGACTAGCAACAGCCTGCATCAAATGGGAAATGTGATTTACCTGAAGTAGGCTGTCATCTCTCCGTTTTATTGACATCTTTTTTTCTTATTGATATTTCTGATGCGTGGGATTCATTGAATACAGGTGTTATGGAGCTCATTTGATGCTGCAGTAAGGGGAAAACCAGGGCTGGGCTGCAGCACTCTGTGGATCTAGATGATGCCTGCTAGTTGTAGTCTGAATTACTATAGATTTTATTCTGCTCACCCAGGGTTTTGGTTTTCCTCTGTTATACAACTCTTTCTTCTAATTGCTCCCTTTTTCTACCACTGATTTTGAAAGCACACGTGTTCTGCTCAGTGGCTGTGGAGTAATGCACAACTGAGCTGCCATGAAGAAACACCTAAATCTCATTCAGCTTCCATGCTTAATTTTTCCTTCAGTCAGTACTCCTTATTACTTTCCTCTCTTCTGGGAAAACACACCTTTTGTATCACTAAGTACATATATTATTTGTGAATGTCGTTTTCTGTTTGTTCATATTAGGAGCAATTCAAACATGTTCAATTTTTTTTTTTTTCCTGGCAATCATGAACTTCCATAGATGCTTAATTTCTCCTGAGTGACCATAACAACCTCCCCAGTTGTTATCTTGTGAGGGGAAGGAAGCACAGTTTTCAAGATATTTCTGCACCCTCAGAGCTGGTAGAGCTATTGCATCGAGAGCAGTTTGTAAAGATAGAACATATTTAAATTTAAAGTGGCTATAGGCTAGGACGTAACTCACCAGGTCAGCTGCCAGAAATTCCCCAGGCTGATGAATTGAGGGGTTTAGTGTCAAGTGAGCTGTGCTATGTCCCTTTTTCTGGCATCAATATCTAAGTTAATGGTTTATAGTGAGGTTAGAAACACCCATGTGAATTGCACAGGCAATTTCTGCAGGGTTAGGGACATTCAACTGAGCCTGGGGATTTTAGTGAAAGTTATGCCATGCTAATTCATTCTTTAGTGTCAGGCAAGGAGGTGAGTCAAATCCACATGTAGCAATTGCTCTAAATACTCACAGGAAATCACTCCTGTGCTGAACAGCCTGGCTGCAATTTTAAAAGCACAAATAACTTTCTGCAGTTACATTCAAATATGGTATATTGATGTTCGGTAGCAGCAAAAAGGGCTTAGCAGGAACACTTTTAGAATTTTATGTGACTGACTTTGTATTATAACTCTTTTAAATCACCTCAAAAACCAGAATTTTGAAGTATACTATAAAGAATCCTTAACAAGAAAGCTTTAATGTATTATACATTTGATGGTATTAACAGTAAGCTCCAGTGTCTTTCCTTGAAAATTTAGAATGTCCCAGAGAAATATTCAACATATTATGTCACCTAAGAGTTTCTCAAAGTATATCAAAACTAAGAAACATCATAGTTATCACAAACACCTCTCTTCACTATCTGACTCACAGAGACCTTTTTTTCTTTTTTTTTACTATTTTTACACCAGAAATCTTCATCTGAAACCTATGTCTTCTGTAGCAGAAAACTCTGTTCATAAAGGTTCATATCAATCTCTTCTTAACCCTTTAAGGACTTTTCTAGTGATAAATTTTTGCCCAATTAATCCTGATGCAGTGCAGTAGGCATTGGAATTGAAAATGCCTGTTGAGAAACTTGGTGTCCAATGCACCTCTTGCATGGTTTTACAATATTGTGTTGCTGAAATTTGTCAGCATGTCTGATCTTTGTTTTTAATTCATGGATATACTTAACTATATTTACAGCAAAAGGCTTTCTATTCCCTTTAAAAGCTTGGCACAGCATCACTTTGTCTTTGTGTACATTGCATAATTTATAGCTTGCTGGGGTTGGCAAAGGTTTGCTCTCATTTCCTTTTGTACTTGAGGCATTAACGAATCATTTAAGCCAAACCCCACACAGCATTCATGCACCTTACAAGGCAGCAGTGCTTTTGAAGACAGGCCTACAAATTAGGAGAAAATACGATCAGATGCTCTTGAGAGTACATTTAAATTAGAAAAATGAGGTTGTTTTTATTTCTTTAGAGAGGCTAATCTACAAATAAATGACTGCAAAAAGAGAGAAACTATTCAATGTGTGGTTTCTGGGTAGTTGCTCGAATATGTATGAACTGTCAGTGTAAGATCACTCTGTGATGGATGATGGAGAATGAGAAAGACAATAGGACAAGAAGAAAATGAATTTCAGAGCTTATTGAATGGTAACATTTAGAGCTGTGGTGGTCCTGCAGCACTGACTTTCCTATACCACTCACAGAACTGTGTGAAAGTTGTGTAAGAATGAGAGATAAATTTAAATCCATTAAGCAATGTCCTCTGGAAAAGGAGGAAGACCAGATTAGCAGGATGTTTAAAGATCATCTATGAATCTATGAATTACAAAGAAGTACCACTTCTAAGAGGCACTAGCCTTTTATAAAGAAAAGAAGGTTTTCCACTTTCCATATATCAGTGGGAGCAGAGGACTGGAGACTGGACTCTGAGCGGGTGCAAATCTCTAAAACTTCCTCTAGACATGTTTGCTGAAAAATAAATTAATTTTAAAAAAAATCAGCAAAGTGGTAACATTATTTTTAATGCTGATCAATTTGCACTTGCAAAAAGGTTGCTTGATGCACAGAAAGAGTATTTATTATCTGATAAATCAGTTTCATTCACTGGATATGTTTCTGATACTGTGCCTCCCTCCTTTTTTTACATACCAAACTGCCTGTTGTAACCTTTTAGCCTTGTTCTTGCAAACTTCTGGGCAGAGAACCTCTTGTTTGTCAGAGCTGTACATCACCTGTTATCAGAGAGCAGGATAACTGCTGCAATGTACCAGTTACCTCAGTCTTGTTTAGCAAAAATGAAAATGCCATATGTGTAAATCCAGGAGCTCTCTCTTGTTATAACTGAAGCATTAACAGTCTAATATGAATTCTTAGTAGTCCAGGTGTGATGATAGCAGAAACGAATAATACTGTAGAAATAATCCTAGTATGAATGAAACTACCTTTTCCATACCACCAGTGTGAAGTTCAACAAGGGAAAGTGCCGGATTATGCATCTGGGATGGGGAAACCCTGGATTTGTGAATAGAGTGGGGAATGAGATGCTGGAGAACTGCTGCAAAGAGGGACCTGAGGGTCCTGGTTGATGGCAAGTTGAACATGAGCCAGCAGTGCCCTGGCAGCCAGGAGGGACATCCCTGTCCTGGGGGCATCAGGCACTGCATCCCCACCTGGGCCAGGGAGGGGATTGTCCAGCTCTGCTCTGGCCTGGGGCGGCCTCACCCCGAATATTGTGTGTGGGTTTGGGTGCCACAATATAAAAAAGACATTAAACCACTAGAAAGTGTCCAAAGGAGGGCAACAAGGATGGTGAAGGGCCTGGAGGGAGAGCTGTATGAGGAGTGGCTGAGGGTGCTTGGTCTGTTCAGCCTGGAGAGGAGAAGACTGAGGGGAGACCTCACTGCAGCTGCAGCTTCCTCGTGATGGGAAGAGGAGGGGCAGGCACTGATCTCTGTTCTGTGGTGACAGTGACAGGACCTGAGGGAATGGCCTGAAGCTCAGTCAGGGGAGGTTTAGGGTGGATATCAGGGAAAGGTTCTTCCCCCAGAGGTGGTTGGGCACTGAACAGGCTCCCCAGGGCAGTGGCCACAGCACCAGTCTGACAGAGTTCCAGAAGTGTTTGGACAACGCACTCAGGCACAGGGTGGGATTGTTGGGGTGTCTGGTGCAGGGCCAGGAGCTGGACGTGATGATCTTTGTGGGTCCCTTCCAACTCGGGATATTCTGTGATTTTATGGTTCTATGATCTATCTACTTAAAAAACTATGATGGCAGCACACAAATACAAAATAAAACAAATTAGACAGTGACCTGTTAGAAAGCACTGTTTCAGCTAAAGTGGCTAAGACAAAGCCCCGGGCAAGAGAACACCAATTCAGACAAAGCGAGCCTGACAAACCTTGCTCCTGAGGCTCTGCAAACTCAGTACAGAGCCTCTTACCAGCAACAGTAATATTGTATTTACTGGGCTACAGGGCTGCAAAGTGATATTCACAATAACTCCATGAACTACTTTATTAGATCCAGCTTTCAAGAGGACAGTAACAAAAATTGCAGTTTACAAAATTCTTATGACTTCTGAAATAGAGAGGAGAAACCCTGGGAACACTCCATCTATAAGATGGAAGAAAAGAAAAACTGGAGCTACATAACCAAATAAATCTGACCTCATCAAGGACATTTTCCTCTGCTATCCCATGGTCAGTTCTTTCTGGGGCAAAGTTTCTTCTCTGGACAGATGTTTCTTTGCATGTGATTGCCTGCAGCATTCCCTTCCAGGCTCTTGCCTGGAGGTTTCTTTTCTTGGGCTATTTTTTTTTCATGTAGCCGTTGCCTCAGGGACACTGTGAGGATAAATTTATTAAGGCTTGTAAAGCATTCAGATGGTATAATAAGAAAGGCCAGATAAAAGTCTTACCAAACAATGCTAGCAGGATATATCAGGCCTATGGAATCTGCTTTCAGGAATATATTTGTGAGAGACAGAGCTTCCCTGAACTGCTCAGCATTAAAATTTGCCACTGTATAATCAGCTCTGTACACTGACAATTGAGTAGCTAAATGCTTTGGGGAGAGCATCATAACTAACCAGTGAATCACTTATTTACAAATAGTTTCTTCCTCTTGAGAAGAAGAGCTGCAGTTTTGATTGATCTGAGACTCTCCATTAGACAGTGAGATAAACCTACAATCATTATGTGTTGCTCCAAATCCTGTCAAAGTCAATGAATCTCTTAATTGACTTCCTTGGGCTTTGGAATAGCCTCTACTTGTGTAATCTCTAGAAGCTGTCCAGAGACACTCTTTCTAACTTTTTGCCTCTATTACTCATCAACAAGAAAGAGGGGAACCACTGGGAAACTTTTCATTTTTTCATTGTATATGAACCCAAGTGAGATGTAATGTTGCCTGGGGAATACTGGAGACGGAAGTGGAGAAGAAAACATGTACATCTCAAGGGGCAATGGAACAACAAGTCCACTGTGAACTATCTAAGATGAAACAGAAAATAACTTGGTGAAGCTGAGGAACAAACAACTTTAAATAAAACATGTGCAGCTCTAGATGGTCAAACAGGTAGCTCCAGATGTGACACAAAGCAGTTGCACAGTGGAAAGACTGACCTTTTTAAATTAATTATCTTTTCCTGATCTAATAATCTCAAAAAGGCTCTTTCTGTCTCTGTGTCCTTTCATTTCTTTGCTTTGAGACATATTTTATCCTTTTCTTGTAAGTTTATTTTTTTTGTTTGTTTGCTTTTAGGCGTGATATTTTTCCTACTTCGTTTCTGAAGTTTTGTAGGCATTTCTCTTCATGAAATGGGGAATTTCCAGAGGAAATGACTACTTGATATTAAACTGAATAATAAAAGGTATTTACAGAATATCACAGCAAGATGTGTAAATATTAGGTAGGAAAATTAAAAAGAAAATAAATGATCTAGGGACTGATGCAGCATATAATAGGCTATATCACTTTGGAAATCAAGTAGATGGACTCATGCCATCATGCAGAATGAACGGATCAGGGCCATGATGGAAAATTTATTCTCTTGAAAACGAAAGAAGCTCTGCGAGCTTAGATGTATAGATAATCTTTAACCTCATAGACCTTGAAAGTACATTTTGAAACCTCATTTCCTTCCTGCTTTGTATTCATAAGATGTTTGAAGAGGCTGTTCAGTGCTGATCATTGCTTTATTCTTTGAAATTAAACCTTATGTTTTCAATATTACATGTCATTATTGGACAGGACAGACCTTCTCAGGCCATATGTAGGTGATGGTTGAAGTCTAAAATTTTTCTGGGCACGGAAGAAATTAATCCTGTGAGCTAATTGATAACTTCCCAGTGATTCTGCCCATGGATCTCATTTGATACAAATGAGAAAGAAGGATTTTTCACTAAGTGTCATGGAATATGCTGCTGGCAGACTGGCCAGACATTGGTAATGAAGAAGAAGAAGAAGTTACCTAAGACATTAGGTGCTTATTATTCTTGGAACTGTAAAATCCAGCTATATTAACTCCTGCTGGTGACCACTACTAATTATGTTATTACCTAATTCCAGCAGCACCACAGGAACTGCTCCCATCTGGCATTTTCTGATATGCAGGTTGGTGCACTGTTTATTTAAGTTGATTAATAATAAGCTATTCAGAGCAGTTTCAGTTTTAATTTTAGTTGGTCATGTCTAACCATTACCAAACTTAATAAAAGATGGACTTTGTAATGGGGAAAAAAGGCTTTAAAAATTGCAACCTCGATAAAGAAATATCAGTACAATTAGGTCAGCTTCTGAATCTTCTGTGATAATTGAAGTGTTCTAAAGTTAACACTGCTAAAACAGTGTGAAGAAGAAGATAGTACAGGAAAAGGGGCTCTGAACTTCTTTCATGTATTATTAGATCTTTTGTGGGGATGACTGAGGAGGAGGCAGAAAGCATCAATCAAAACCCTTGTATTTTGAGGTTATGGAGATCAAATAAAATGAAATCAAGTGATACTTCAAATAGAGATGCTGTGGGTTAAGAAGCTCCTGGCAAAGCACTATTCCTTCATAACTATGTGTGAGGTCATAGGCAAGATAAGCCCCACGCCCAGCATTTTTAGGTTGCTTGTTTGGTTTTGTCCAGCTATTCAATCATGCAGTCTAGATACAGCTTACATGGCATGAGAAATACTCCCTTTCATGTTGCACCAATTGATTTATTCCCAATAATTTGTTCACACCCTAATATTCTGGAAAGCACTGAGATGTGCAAGATCTGAAGGAATTATTTCATTTTTTTTCGCCACCCTGGGCAGTTACACACAGAAACATGCAAGACCCTTCCTCATATTTCATACTTTTGTTGCACATGTACCCAAATCTTCTCATCTCAAAGGTAGATATAAACTTAACTGAAATACTGTTGCTATGTGCATCAAAACAAAGGACCTACAATTATTTTGTATTTAGTACTCAGTAATTATGAAATTATTCTGTATTTGGTGCTGCTAATACTCTGTTGTTGATTAGTGCACATTGTTATTTAAATCCAGTCCATCTTAGAAGTTGTAAGTTCAAAGATACCATTAACTTTGAAGAAAATGTCTCTATCCAGCACCTGAAGGAAAATACCTCCATAGTTTAAGATTCTCAGCTCCCATAATGATTGCTTACATCACGTGTTTTTAAATAATTTGTGAAAAGGTTTGACCAAACAGTCATTACATGAATTCCTATTTAAGTAGGAAAAAAGGCTGATAGTGTGGCTGCTGACTTTTAATTCACTTTTTTTGAACACATTCTCCATGCCTTATTCCATACCACTTATGTCATGCTCAGGCTTCACACCAGCCAATACAACCCCATTGACCACACGCCCCTTCCCATCCTTTGATATAATCCAGAGGTGCCATTCCAATAGTTTACGGACCACCCTTGTAAAATATCTGCAAAATATCCACTGAGTTGGTTTAGTCCATGACTGAAGGCTCCATCATTATGGTGGTCACTGAGGACAGGAGATGTGGTGTGGAGTTACTGGACACCAAAGCCAGGCTCAGGCTGGGTCACTGCTGCACTTTCACTGCTTGAATTAAGGCTTCTCCCCCAAAGTTTTGGGTGCCTGTTGTTGTGGTAGTTCCTCTGATATGCAACTCAAATCTTGGATTACAACAATTTAAAGATGTTTCCATTACAATCTCCACCCCTGGTCCCTTTGGACCAGAGTGTCTGGTTTAACCTTCCAACGATCTCTTCCCTTTACCCCTCATCTGGCTTGAACTAATCCACAGACTGCAGACCCTTAAGGTTGTACCTGCTCAAGTGGAGTTTTATCTATGAGCCACAGTCTTGTCAGGGGTTTACCCACTGTGGCACAGACTTATCCAGACCCACAGCTGCTTTGAGGCTCACATGTTCCAGAGTGGCCTAATCCACGGGCCACAGATCGTTCTGGGTGTCCTGCTCGCACATGGACTCATCCACAGGTCACAGCTCTTCCACTCCAGCTCACACTGGAGTTCCATCCTGTCCAGCACAGCAGCACAGACACAGCAGAGATGCACTGGCCATCTGCCAGCCCAGGCACATCACCACTGCTGTTATCAGGATGTTCCCAGGCACAGCAGAGAAAGGTGATAAGCAGCACAGCACTGCAGCGAGCAGGGAGAGCAAAGAGTAGCCACTAACGAGCACTAGACTCTGACAAACAGAGAGGCAAGAGAGCCCTGTGGCAAGCACAGGAGCCTGCCAACTGACAGCTAAACAGCACTAACAGATGTAAATTCCATCCAGCACCTCCCAATCACATCTGTCATTACCTCCAACACTTTTGGGCACCAACAAGAACTGTCGTGGTTTAACACCAGCCGGCAACTAAACACCACACAGTTTTTGCTCCCCTCCTCCATCAGAGTGGGATGGGGATGAAAATCAGAAAAAAAAAAAAAAAAAAAATTGAGGGTTGAGATAAAGGCTGTTTAACAGGACAGAAAAGGAAGTGTAATGATAATAATAAAGAATAAAAAAAAAAAAAATA